>CM068317.1:41632248-41732248 GCA_034766995.1 Acanthacorydalis orientalis
TGTTGCATTCGCGTCTCGCACACACAAAAAAAAAGTATTTTGGACAAGTTCAGTGGACACATTGACATAAGGCCAAAAAGCGTGTACATCTTCTGTTGACTGATACACGTTGCGTCCTCTGCCAAAAAAATATCGTTGTGATGTATGTTAGCGGTACGAAATAACATTCACAGAATACATATATCGGTTCTGTTCTAAAAAAACGTATCAATTTCCTCGTGAGTCATTGAATTCGCGAAGAGGATCCGTCGGTGTCTCTGAAATATTGCTTCAGTTTATATTCAGAATTCGTGTTAATCGTGCTGTGGACGAAATCAGTGACATTCGGATATTTGTTTCGGACATAACGTATTTTATAAACATTGGACGTGACCTGACTTGGTGATACGTTTGATTCGCGAGATCATAAATAATCTGAACAAAATTGAGGGCCTGCAGATCAGTAAATGGCAGTTTCAACGCTCAACATGGCACCTTATTTCACAGGATATCCTTTTCAAGGTAATTTTATTAAAAAAAAGATATATAAATTAACAATATTGTAAACTGTTCGTACGACTCATTACACTTATTAGTAAACGTCCGCTAATTATTTTGTTTTGAACAATTATAAGTCCTGAATTGTATATAAAATTTAATGAGTCTATTTATTGTAGGAAAAAATAAGCAATTAAGTGTTAGTGTTAATATTTTTATACACAAAACTATTTAGTGTTTCCAAGTTTTAGGAAACATCAATAGGTTCATTGTATTCTTTCATATATTTTTTTTAGAAGCTATGAATAATTTTATGAGACGTTTTATTTACTTTTCAAATAAGTTAAATTTATATTTATTTAGGTAACAGTGACAGGACTTTTTTACTGACGTGTTTTTTGACAATTTTATGTGTCAACAAAAATGACGCTATTTTTTAAATAACAGCTACTATTGTTGTCCCTAAATACTGTAATTGTATATAATTTTTAATTTACTTAAACACTGAAATAGTGGACATTTATTTACTTTTTAGTACTGAAATCATTGTAATTTTGTATATAATGAACAAACAATTTCTTAAAAATACTTTTACTCAAATTAAATATTGTACAAATTATATAAACTACATACATCAGTACTAAAAAATAAATAATTATTATACACAATTTTCATTTAGGTAGTTTCATTTTTAAATAATTTAAATTAGTACTTATTTCAATTTTTATATACAAGAAAGTAAACTTTAATTTAAAAATTCTATTTACTAAAACCATACGTAAATTTTATAAGAAATGAATGAAATTATATCTGTTTTAATTTAAAATCCAATTTATTTTATAATGAGATCGATTTTCAACTTTATTATTTATATTTTTTATTCAACTTAATACCTTATTTATTAATAAATAAATTAATACGAATTTAAAAATAAATTAAAATCTGTACAGATTTTAATAATCCGGACATAATTTTAGTAAAGAAATAAAATTTATTAATTTAGATTATGTTTATAATAAATATATACTTCTTATTACCATTAAAAACTCTTTCAAGGATATTATTTAAATATAAATTAAAAAAGATATTAAATAATAATTAGTAAGTTTTTTAACACTGACTTTTTTAAAATATCTAGAGATTTATTTAATCTTCTATATAGAAGAGGATATCATCTCATCAGAAGGATATCAATCTAATATTCTCTAGTTTCGCTTAGAGTAATTATTATATTTTTTATAAAATATTATACAATGATCCGTCGATTAATTAAAAGTCAATTTCATTTTATAAAAAAAATAAACTATAATATTTGGGGCCGCTTAGAAACTCCATCAGATTGCAAGTAACGTCTTTAGACATAGCGATATGAGTTAAAAAAGTATAATAATCAAAAAAAGAAACTAATTAATTTCTATATCAACAAATAAATATTATTATTACATAATACTGAAAAAGTATTATTGAAAATACAGAAACGATTCGATTATTGTTAGGAAAATATATAAAAAAGTTCTAAAAATGACATTTTTTATTTTATATAATTCTTCATATATAAAAAAAGAAGATTCTTGTTCACTTAAAACTATTTTCAAGCACACAAACTTGAAATTTATTTCTTATTTTTACAAAAAAACATTTCTTTATTCTTAATATTACTATATATGTCAGGTCCCAAAATTCTCCATGATTGTTCACAATACAATTTTCAGCACTATCGCTAAATTCAGTTTCATAAATTAATTTTTCATTCGCCCACAAGTCACAAAAGTTTTTCTTTTCAAAAAACTTCAAATATTGATTATGGATATTTTCCGATTGTTGCTTGTACGCATTTCAATAGAGATGCCATCATTCTCAAAAGTATAGATTAATGATTTTTATTGGAAAAGTCTGATTTATATCCACCCATTTTATCAATGAATCTTGATTAATAAATTTAATAAATGTCAGATTTTTTTATGGATCTCTACCCTATTCTATTCCATATATATATATTACATACATACAAATACACACACACACACATATTTATAGAAATAAATATATTTATATTAATTTTTATTTCATTTTAATTTCGAAATCACCAAATCTATTAATTATTTTAAATACATTTTCTTTCCATGTTCTCATTGGTGTAACAGATTATTTTTGCAAGATACCTATATAATTGACATAAATGGATTAACTCATTAATTATAACTGTATAGAATGAATCGCCTATTCATCACTGATTTTATTAAATTTTGACACATTCAATGTCGATACAAACCACACATTTTTAATAAGAAATGTATCAAATATGATCATTAATAAATCAAATGTATACAACTATACAACTTTCTCGATAAATATTTTAAATGTTTTATATAAAAATTTAAATATTTAATCACATTTAATATCAAAAGATAAATAAATCTGAATACATATTACAGAAATATAAATTCTCTAATTAAAAATATATCAAACTATTCTTGTGTGATTAGATTTGAACTGAATTTCTTATAGAGTCTTAGATTTTAGACTATCATTTATGTATAAGAATTTTTTAAGTAGAAAATGAAATATTTGATTAAAAGACAAGATCATATACCGTCGGAGTAGATTTTAAAATAATTTTTCAAAAAAAATCAAGATTTTACAATAACCTTAACGGAAAGTACAAAAAATATACAACTTTAACAGTCTGAATTCCATCTGCAGTTACCTAAAAATTATCTCCAACAGAGATTTAAATTTATGGTATACCATAAACTACTGTAGTCATTATTTATACTAAATTATGAGAAATTGTTAACAATTACCCTTACAATATATATATATATATATATATATATATATATATATATATATATATATATATATAGATAGATAGATAGATAGATAGATACATAAATTATTAAATTGAATCCTAAAATAAAATAAAAATTGTTGTTTAAAAAAGATAGCTATCAATTCTTATAATAAACAGATAGAGAAAACACCTCTATTTATTGCAAATATTTGGTTAATTATATTACTGTATTTCTAATTGTTTATAAAATCAGCCTCATTTATAAAAACAACTAAAAAATAAAAAGAAAATTCGAACAAAAAATTATTATACAAATTGTAGACATTTATAAAATATCTCCAAAGCCACAATCATTTAAATACGATTTATTTTGTTTACATACACACATGGATGCTTATTTATAATTTAATTTAATAAATTTATTTCTTTATTAAGAAATTGACATTGAATAATAAATAAATTTGAATTTTTATAAGAATTTAATTTGAAAATATATGTACTGAGTGATGTAAAAATAAAAAATGGAATTTTATTAATATACACATTCATATGTCATCTCACTCTCTTTTTCTCTTTCTCTCTCTCTATATAGAGAGAGAGAGAAAGAGAGAGAGTCCGAAAGATAGAAATAAAATCAAAGTTAAAATTTAACGAGTTTTTAGAATATTTCATTATATGAAAAGTGTAAAAGAATGATAGAAAAACGTATATAATTAGAAACTTTTCATATTTGTTAGAAAAATATTTGCAAGCTCTTTATTAAATTTTATTCGGTTTATTATTATTAAATATTTTCTATAATTAAAACTGATGAATACAAAGACCACAGAAATTACTGTATGAGTATATAATTAACAACGACCACAAATTTGCGTCGGCTTCTATGTTACGCTTTTCACTTATTAATATTTATTAAATAGTTATTAGATTATCTGTGATTTTTGTTTAAATTTTCATATTATATATTTAATCAAGAATTATACATTTTCAAAAAATATACGTGTTTTTCATCTTAATATATTTTAATTCATTCTCTTCCTGATTATAAAATAAAACAATATATAGTTTTAGTTCATTTTACATATCGTTTTAAAGCTTATTCTTTACTCAAACTATCAATGTCGACATTGTTTTAAAAACTTTGTTATTCTTTATATCCTGTTTTATATTCAATTATCTTAAAGTTATATTCAGAAAAAGGAATTTCATATAATTTTGTAGTATAACTTCGAACTAGGTCACAACACTATTCAAATAACTCGTAATATTGTAGAAATGTGCACAAGTGAAGCATTTACAAAAGTATACTAGATTTTAAAATCTTTTCCTGAAAAAAACCTTCAACATACCGATTTAGTTCCTTTTTTTCAAAGTTTACAATTATTGAAATTGAAAAGATAAACTTATTTCTAATCAAAAAACAAATAGAGATTCTGATTGATCTTATTTTTATTAATAATATTTATAATATGTTGAATTATAATTTGTTAAAGTTAAGGTTTAAAAGCAGATAACGTTTTTTTTTACAAATCTAATAGTAAAAGAATATTCTATAGAAATAAAAAACTTTTAATTTGTAATACTTAATACAAATAACTATAATAATCAGATATATAAAAGTCTGTGTTTTTTTTTAGACTAAAATATGATTAATTTTTATTCTCAACTAACATAAACAATGAAAAATGAAATAATATAAGATAAAGAGAAACACTTCTTTATAATTATTTCTCGATGATTCTATTTTAAAATAATCAGCTTTTTGACAATTTTTTATATAAAAAAACACACATTATACTTATTAGAACATTCGTCAATATTATTAAAGAAACCTAATCATATCATTTACTTTAAGTTTCAATTAATTTTATTTATTTCTTTTTAAATAAATTAATAAAATATTTTTTACCTACTTTAAGGATCTTAATAAAAAAAATCCTAAGACTGGTTAGTTATTTTACTAGAGAAATTTAATAGCACATTAAGATATTTAATAAAAATCTCTCTCTCTCTCTCTCTATATATATATATAGAAAGAGAGAGGGAGGATTTTCAAATATATATTGAAAAATATATCAAAAAGTAATGATTTTCAAATTTTGTTTTTCAGAATAAAATATAATAAAATGAGAAACTTATTTAAAATATTTATATAACAAAATATATATTACTTTTTTATATTAGATCTCTCTCTCTTCATACATATATATATATATATATATATATATATATATATATCCAATAATAAATCGATTAATATAAAGTACAAATAGATTATTTATTATCCGTTTACTAACCAAACATAAATATTAAACTACTAGCATGTATAATGAAATTTCCAATTTATGAATATGGGAAAGTAAACATACTTTATGCACACGAAAAAATGTATCCTTCCTACTTTTTTTTTGTTCAAACATATCATTCACTTTTAGCTTTAGGAGGGTATCTTTCACCCTCACTTCCTTTACGTCTATACATAAAATACTGTACAGATACACCTCAGGGGGTTTATTGTCGATGTTACAAGATATATTTCTTGTGAACAGGTTGTTTTCAAACTTTTCAAGTATTCAGAGAATTACAAAATGTATACTTGTATCTGATATGTAATAAATAAGATTTATGTTTTTTTTTAAAAAAAAAAACCCTTTATTGGAACCCTTTAGTGTAATTTCTTATGCAATTAAAAAAAAATAGGACAAGCTTATATAATATAAACTTATCAAAAGGTAGACATATTCTTGAAACAATAACTACTCTATTAAAAATTAATATACATTATTTAAAAGCAAAGTCCACCCACTCTTCGAAAACAGGCAATGAAACATGTGTTATTATTATTATTATTTAGTTTTTTTTTGTGGTATCAACAAAGTTGTCTTATTATACCTGTTTGCGTGTCCCCTTTTATTGAAATTTTGACATATAGGTGGTACGGATTAACGGCATACACATTAATAAAAAGAAAAAGAAAACATTTCGTAGGCGTTTGATTCAAATTGAATAAAAAATATACACACATATACACATATCGATAATATGACATTTGCATGACAGCTAAACTGACATTTCTTATGTATAATGTAAGGTCAATATCAGTTTGTTTCATTGAATACATGTTTCATATATATATATATATATATATATATATATATATATATATATATATATATATATATTTCTATGTGTAAACAGTAGTTAGATCGAAAGTTAATGTTAAATATTTATTTACATATTTCACTTCAGATAAAATTATGTGTACCAAATGAATTAACACTTCAAATCTATTGTTCTAAATGAATATATTCTCAAACTGTTGTTTACATTGTTTATATATATATATACAAAAGAAAAATTTTTGAAAGATAGATTATTATGGAAATGAAAACTAAATGAGAATATAAGAATAAATTGATAGAAAAATATTATTGATTTTAAAAAGGTTTGTTCGGTAATTGAAATAAAACAATAATTAATTTTACATTTGTAGATTTTTTAAATTCTAATCGAATGCAATAAAATTTATTGTAAAATCGAATATTTAATAATACATATAAATAGTTTTTTTAATCTTTATATTTCAATTAAATAAATTTTTAAATAAATAAAATGAACGAAATTTTCTCTGCCTCATAATTCTCATTTTTTTTGGACAAATATTCAACAATAAATTCCTAATTACTTTTGATCAATTTTTGGATATTTCGAGAGTATATGTCACTGTTTTTTTTCTTTTCTTATCTACTATCGGTTTCGTATATTCGGACATCTTCAAGTGGATATTAGTTGTCCTTATAGATTTGATAGATATTTATGCCATTTTTATATTATATTGTATGTTTTGTACACTGTTTTTATACGATTCCTGTGTTGTTCTTAGGACATGGAACGTCGAATTTTGTTAGATATTTATTTGTTTATTTAGCAACTTATTCTTCAATTTATGCTTGTTTATTCTATGTCGTAAGAACACAGAAAACACATACATACAGTGTAGAAAACGCACAATATAGTCTGAAAATGGCACAAACACCTATCAAATCTACAATAACAACCAGTATCCATCTGAAGATGTTTGAATAGATGAAATCGATAGTAAAAAAGAAAAGAAAAAATCAGTGACCTAAAGGAGACGAAATAAAGAACTATAATAATTCTCTTTCGCTTATTTTATATTTGGTAAAATCTGATCTTCATTTCAATACTTTTTTCAATTTAATCTAAACTTTTTATCAAGATAAATAGCTTGTTTCCAATTTACAAATTTTATATTATATTACATTAATTATATGTATGCAGTGTTTATATATATATATATATATATATATATATATATATATATATATATATATATGCATGCATATATACAAGTTTACTGATACAATCAGTAAATTAAATTATCATAAAAAAATTAATGATTCGCATTGCAATCATCACTTAAATAAAAAATGATAAATTAAATTAAACACGTACGAATTCGCAAGATTAAATCATTTTAATTAATTAATATTTCTTGAAGATGTTTATCATATTAAATAAAAAAATGTTTTTATATTCATATATCTTTTAAGAAAATGATTTTATTATTGAAATATGTTTTCAAAACCAGTGATAGTATAAAAGCTATATTTTATAAATATGCATTTTATTTCTAATAAAATTTATTAATGAAATGTATTAAATATTTTTATAAAAACATGGCGAACATTAATTTATATTCGAATGAGTATGAATCTTTGTATGAAATGATAACATAAATGATTAATCTATGAAATAGAGATGATTTTATGAATCGTTGATGAAAATTAGAATGATCATAATTATATTTGATTTATAAGTGAATTTTTCATGCACTCCACGAATCAGAATTGATTTTCTGATTAACAACTGGACAATAAATAATTATTGATCGCTTTTGATTCTTTGTGCATATTTAAATGACGATCTAAACGCTCTGAGAGCACTAAGGTACAAATCAATTTAAAACATTAAATATGATGATATTTTTATTGAAATGCACATAAGTAAGAAAATTAAATACGAAACTATATTCATTTACTACATATTTTTGTTCAGAATCTTTTTGTGGTTTGTGAAATAACTGAAAAAGTAATTTATGAAAGAGAATTTTATTACAGTGAGACCATTATATTTTTGGCATTCTATCGAATTTCACTTACACAATTGATTCATTTTTCCACACACTTTTATTAACAAAACTTGAACGCACAGAAAAATCTAAAAAAAATTAAACAGAATTTAATTTCTTTTTGAGTTTTCAGTACACTTTATATTAAATTCTGCTTTGGGGAAATGAAGAACCAATATAAAAATGGCACTCTTATTTATTTACTAGAAATATCATCCATTAATTTTTTTAACAAAATAATTATTTATTAATTCAGCTGCAAAAAATTATCAATAATTTTATTATAAAAAAACCTTATCGTTTGGAAAATTAATATAACAAACCAAATGTATTCGAATAAAATTTATAAAAAATCATAAATTTTATTGAAAAATGATAATGCTTTGATACGTCCATATTTATCAAAAAAAGATAAAATAATTTGCCTCTAATGAGCACCCATGTGAGACAGAAATATGGAATTTAGTAACACAATCTCCTTTAATTATTATATTTCCAAGTAATTAATCGACCTAAATAAAAAAAAATTAGATTAAATTCATGTACGAAATATATATATATATATAGAGAGAGAGAGAGAGAGATGGAGAGGAAGATATACTATTTCTTGAAAAAAATCAAAATATATCCGTGTTATTCTTGAAATTACTCCATAATCAAATTTCATATTTTTATTAAAAAACTACAAATACTTCAATCTTAAACGACTGATTCATAAAACATGATTCATCTTATGAATGATACAAATAACGATACAAGAATGCAAAATTACAAAAAAAAATCGTAACACTATAAAAAAAACAATCATTTTATAATACAAGGGTGGTAAATCTTGATCAAATTAGAAATATACATTTGAGAGTCTCAGTTCCGACCGATGGTGTGGCAGGACTATTCTGATACATACAATGAATGTGTACTGTCTGTGTATGTATTAGTGAATATATATGTGACGTGTGTGTGTATGTGTGTAAATCGCGGCGTCTTTGATCTCACTAATGCCTGTTTTCATCAGTCAGATATTACACCCAACGGCCGCTGCTGCAGTCATAAGTATAGTACAATACTATTTTTATAACGAGCGGTGTATTCCTTCATATATATATACATATATACATATATATATATATATATATATATATATATATATAAACCCTATATACAATTATTCAAAAATAAAATAAATCTTATATAGAAAATATTTATAGTTTTAAGTTGTGAACTTTTTTAAAAAATACATAAATTTTACTTTTACTTTTTTTAATATTGAAATAATATTTTATTTATTACATGTATTCCTATGTATATTTTATTTAAATATTTAATATTTCTTTTCTGGTTTTTAATGTCTAATCGTAAAAACCTTTTATATTTTCTATTCTAACATTTATTTCAAAAAATGAAAACGATTTTGATATCAAATAAACAATTATTCTAAAATAATTCAGAATGTGTGAATAAATAGTTTATATTGTTTTTAAATTATAAAAAATCTACATGTTTTCTGATGTATTTTAGTTATTTGGCTATGCTAGCAAGATCAAAGTATATTCATCGTTTTTGAATCGAACGACATTCTCTTTTGTAATAAAATAACATGTCATTCTGAATACTTTTGGGGTACTCCTTATTCTTTTAATATATTAAAATATCTTACTAAAAATAACTTTTTTAAATTTATTCTGCTAAAACCTCTAACAGGTACCGATTTCGAAACTTATTAAAAAAGTTTAACAAAATATTTATTTCCATACTACCGTCTGCATAAAAGATGAGTTTCCGTAAAGCTGATTTGAATTATCTTAAGCCATATTAAATAACAACCAATATCGGATTAACTTCAACGTTCTTAATTATTTTTATATCCTGTTTACTGCAACCATTTTTATAGAATAAAACATTTTTTAATATTAAGTGTACGTAAAAACAATAAACTATATAAAAAAACTATAGAATTTTTTAAAACATTTTATTATTAAATATGAACATAGATCAAGAATTTATTAAATGGTCAATAACTATTTGGAAATCAAAAACTGTCGAAACTGAAATATAAAATAAACTATTTTTTTACTGAGAAAAATAATTAATTTTATTATTAAAACGTAATAAAAAAATGTTTTATTAGGATGTTATGGATTTTATTTGGAACCAAAAATTCTCTAAATAGTTAAAGAAATTAATAAATAGTTAAAAATCCATAAAAATAGTTAAACCACTCAATACTCCCCCCTGGGGGGGGGGGGATACAGTAGTGAGCAGGCGGCAAAGCCCCCTGATACAATTAATTATTTTAAAATGAAAAAAATTATTTTTATTATCGCATTTTATGCAAAAACTGATTTCTAAAAGTAGACTGAATAAAAACTATAAGATTTACAATTTAAACTAATTTATTTCATTTTTCTACGTATAAAAAAAACTAATTCTTCCAATCTTCATTTTTAATGATGTGTGTATTTTGTACTTAATATCAAAATTCTACTTCTTGTACTTGTTTGAAAATTAATCAAGAAATTAAATAAAATATATTTTTATATAATTAACTAAACATAATAATTACAAATACAAAAAATATATTATCGTAATTATTTTCCTTCATGAATCGAATAAAAATATAAATCTTATAAGGAAATTTGGTCAAGTATAATGAATCTATTATTAAGTACTCTGTTTTATATTTAATAAATCATTCTTATCTTGTGTATTTAATAACTTCTGATATTGATAAAAGTTATTTTAACAAATGATTTCAGAATTCATTAAAAATAATGAGTGTGTATGAAATGCATTTTGTAATCATTGGAGTTTTTAAATAATTAAATTTTTATTACATACGTCTGTTTAATAGAACTACGGTTATATATTTTCACATGAAAATCTAAATATACATTAGTAACAGTCAAGAATGATTGACAATCATCTATTAAACATTTTCGATCAAAAAATTTATAATTTGTAAGGGAGTGAAAATTTTTCTATGAAAATAAATTTATCCACAATGACAAAAAATATATAGCAATTTTATGGATTAATTACAAATTCTTTTGAAATTAAAAGCAAAAAAATTAAATATTCTATTTACATTGTCTTCTAAAAATCGATCATATTTTTACAGTTTTCTATTTTTAAACAATTGAAATCGAATATACATACAAAGAAAGAATTTATCAAACAATTTTATTTTAAAATGGTTTCGTATGAATTTTTATCTAAGTTATAAACTATAAAACAGTCGATTAATTTTCACAGTACATATTTGTATTAACTAGATTGTGACTAAAGAGTACTAATTGCATATTTTGAATTTTAATTACATTTTTCATTTATAATTCAATAATTTTACTATTTCATAATAAATTTATAAATCAGATAACTTTCAGAATGAAATATGTAATGTTTATTTATGAATATATGTTTTCATATTTTAGAATATAAAATGCATATAGTGCAATCAATTATGTTGTTATTTTCAATCATTTTTAAGATTTTATTTTTTATTAATTTTTGAACATAAAATAAATAAAAAATATTGTTTATTACTTTTATTTTCATGTAATTTTTTTTAAAATTAAATATTCAACTGAATATAATTTGTTGCATACCTAAGTATATTTTTAAAGTTATTCTACTTCTCCTTAAGGTCACTGTTTGAATATTTTCTACAACCGATTTCGATTTCTGACATCTTCGGATAATTCTGTACTCTATAAAAATCTACAGTAAAGTACAGACCGATTTGAAGATGTCAGAAGACGAAACCGATTGTAGAAAATATTCAAAGAGTGACCTCGAGGATAAAAGAGCTGATGTTTCTTACCAAAAAAAATGTTTACTATAAAAAATATTTATAGTAAACATTTAAATATTTACTATAAAAAATTTACTATAGAATTATTTTCAAATACTACAAAAGTTTTTTTTAATACTTGATTATATGATATAAAAAATACAATTTTTAACACTCAATAAATATTTCCCTCTGCTAAAAAAAATATGTTCATACATGAAATTTCAAACAGAAATACACGTTTTACAGCAAAAGACAGTTCATAATCCAATACCTAAATTCAACTAATTAAAAATCGATATAAATCAACGTATACCGTCATTAGTGACTTCAGTTTATACATAATCACTAGATAATAATCGCAGAGAAAGTGTCAGCGATTCGCATTTTATCCATAACTGATACATTCGATACACCCTCATTGCTTTTAGATACAGAAATATCCTATGATTCAATATCTGATCGTCTATACGTAATAGACTTGAAATATATGTGTACGTACGAGCTCAATTTTGAAAGTACCTTTATAAAAAAAATCTAGGCCCACGCAATATATATATATATATATATATATATATAACAAAAAGAAAAACAATCAATCACAAAATACCAAAACATCAGATTAAAGAATCTAATACCATATAATTAAAATATCTGGAATGGCATAGAACAACATCCGGATTACAATAGCTCAGGTATATATATATATATATATATATATATATATATATATATATATATATATATATATATATATATATATATATATATATACATGCAGGTATATTGTGGCTATTTCGTTTCATTTGTGTGAAGATGTAATGCGGTGCCGCTCTGTAAATATATTAAACCTTACATACCTGTTGATTTCATATAGCCAGAGGCTACTTCGATCATCATTCCGATACTTATGTCTAATTTTTACCGATAATAAAACAGTACGGGTTAAGAGTTTCGGTTAAAGTTTTAATCCTGAATTATAATATTGGGCATAAATTATGCACCGATACTTTAACACATGTATATACAATATATGGAATATATACACATATATTATATATATATATATATATATATATATATATATATATATATATATATATATATATATATATATATGTTATATATGTGTATACATAAATATATTTTTTTATTTTAATATACATGTTGTGTGTGTATATTAATTTGTTTGGATTTTTTTCGTTACAATAAAAATATCGTAAAATGTGATAACATCTTTTGTAAAAATCTTTTTTTTTATGTTTTAAGGAGGCACGTTTCTGTTTTTATTACATTTTCATTACACACACGCATATTATATATATATATATATATATATATATATATATATATATAAAGTTATGTAAAACAGAAAATGTGTAAAACGAATGCTTAAAAAATTAGAAGTAATATGTGAGACTCGAACGTAATCTATTTTACATATTTTAATTTTTATTATTAATAATAACACTTCTGTTAAAGTCTTATTTAGTTGCTTAAGCTATTAATTATACCGGTTTGATGATATTGAGGTGTGTAAACGACTATTTATAATTATTTTTATTTTAGAATAAGATATTCTTGTTGTAATTCAAACTATATTTAAGTATAAATCTGTAAGAAATGAAATGAATTGAGAGAATGTAAGGAACTGTTTAGATTGTATCACAGTTGTTTTTATAAAAATTATTATCATTATTTTTAATAAAAATATTCATGTATATGATTTAATTTGGTTTGTTTTCAATTATTATAACAAATATTTGATATATAAATAAATTAGTGGATATTTATTATAATCAAATCTTGAGAGAAAATTTCTTCTATTTTTTTATAAATTATATCAACGGAACGAAATGAAAAATAATTTATTTTACTATTTATTAATCATTGACATTCTTAATATTTACAAACACTTATTTTTTATTCGACTAATTCAAACTATCGAATTTTCTTGTATGAAAACGATTTATATACATTTTTACTTCTCAAAATTATCCATAAAACTACTTTTCATTTGAGAATTTATCTGCATATTTAAATAATTCAAATTTACAGAAATAAATAAAATAAAAGCATACATATAATATTAATACGAAATAATATCAAATACTTGTTTAAAGATTTTAATCTAAAACTAGAATCATTTATTATGACTCGCGTATGAAAATTCATCGTGCATTTGAAATTAAAACTCTGCACATAATAATAAAAAGTTCTACGACCGTCCTGCCATATTCTTTCTATTAAAATTCCAGCTCGAAAAATGTTAATTATGCTTTTGAACTAGATTTCAACTAGAAAGGTATTATTGAACGCTGATGTAAATTCTGGTATTGAAGCATTTATGTTTTTATAACATAATAACATTAAAAATAGAAATGTGCTCATTGGAATTTCATAATTTTCTTTTTAGATTATTGGACGTGTCTTCGATTTGTATGTATTGATTTTATAGATCGATGTAACTTTCCATTTTAAATAGAATAGTCATTTTAATATATATATATATATATATATATATATATATATATATATATATATATATGTATATATATGTATATATATGTATATACACACAAGTTCATACTTTCTTGGAACTCTTTAATTACTATATTTAAAAATAATATTATATTATTTAAATAAATTAAATATATAATCATTATATATTATTAGTTGTAAATAATTTACATATTATATATATATATATATATATATATATATATATATCAATAAAAAAAGATGTTTTAAAACAACATCAAAAAAGTAAAGACACACATAATTTTTTTGTACATACAGAAATAATTTATATAATTTTTTTCAGGGATTTTTCTAAGCCTTGACGCTTTAGAGATGATGATATCACCATTAAAATATTGATAGTTATTTATGCAAATTTAGATAGAAATGGTGATATTTTCAGATTTCTAAGGTACAGAAAAATCTAATGGTTTAATATAGAAACCATTGTGCATAGAATAAATACTTTTTTTTTATTAAAACACCTAACAATAAATTATTTTTTCATAGTGATAAAAACAATTTATTTTTGAATGTTTTAATAAGAAAATGTTTCTATTCTGTACCTTATCAATATGAAAATAATAGCATTGCTGTCTAAATATGCAAAAGGAAATGTAAGTAATCAATTTTGACCAGGAATAAAATTGTGATTTGCTGGGAAGTAAAATATTAATGTATGAAAATGAATCCAATCATATTATCTAACAATATTATAAAGATTTAAAAAGAAATCAACGAAGAAGTACAAGAAATATTACAAAATTTATTGAAAATTGTAAAAATAAGAGATACTCCATCTTTCAAACTGAAAGATAATACTAAATTAATCTTAAACATCAAAATACACAATATATTCAATAAAGCTTACAAAAAAAATTAGAAAGTGTTAATAAAAGAGTTTCTTAAGAATATCTTCTTGGAAATCATTTGACACTTTTAAAAAACTTTCAATATCATCAAAACACATGCCTTTCATGATAAAATTTTTTTCAGGATACAAAAAATAGTCACAAAATGATAAATCAGGCGTATAAGTTACTGAAATAATTAAAAACCATTCTATAAACTTATGAATGACAGATTGATAGACTGTGAGTCAGAATATTGACAATGAAGAACGACCAGCTTACTTGTTCTTAAAAATGAGGACTTACTCTTGAATTATTGAACCATAAACAATTAAAATTTTCTAACTATTATTTTTAATTAAGTGTGTCTTTATGAATGTATTATTTGATTACAGCCAGCTCTTAATGGTTAATTAAATCTGTGAGAGGTATTTGGGGTATTATATATATATATATATATATATATTAGGAGGCTTCGCCCCCTACTCGCTTCGCTCGTCAACCCTTAGACTTGCTGCGCTCGCCCACTTGTCAATTAAAAGCATGTACATGTAACCGAATAAAATAATAAACATCTCAAATAAATAATTCGACGTTATGGATATATATATATATATATATTTATATAAATATTTATGTATATACATATATATATATATATACAATATGTATGTTAGTATGTATCAACATTTTCTCAGATATATTTTTTTATAGATAATTTTGATTTTATGTATATAGAAAGATGTATATATTGGATGAAAATCAATAAATCTATAATTTATTCCTATTTTTATATCAATTAACAAAAGAAGTATTGAAAAAATGAATAATTCAAGTAGTCAAGAGTTTTAAAAACCCAAAGACAAAAATCCACTATTTACAAATTAAATGCAAGTTAAAATTTAAAAATAACTATTTGGAAATGTATTAAATAAACATTTATATATATATATATATATATATATATATATATATATATATTAATATTTTTGATATCTGAAATAAATATTTTGTTTAGATAATCAATGTATCATAGTTCGAATCAATTCCCATATCATCTGCATAATTCATGTTTTATTCAAAATTACTACATAAAATTTCTCCTTCGAGTAATTATAAAACTAATCTCTTCAATGCGGAAGTGATGTTGATGAAAATATTATTATATAGATTGTTAAAAAATTCCATGTATTTAAAGAAATTCTATACTCTATAAATCTTTTACTATATATCCATATCCTATACAGGACAAAATTAAAAAATTTAATTATATATGGAGGTAATTTGCATAGTTTAAACAGATTAATATTGAAAAAGAAAGACGAAGGAAAAAAAGATTAAATCGTTCGCGAAATTAAACAAATGAAAACAACAGTCGTAAATTGCCGAGTCAAAAATCACATAAATTCAAACGTACGTACGAATTAACGTCAAATTTAATCGTTAAAAACAATTCCGACCGCCAGCTACCGGTTTTAAACCGAGAAGAAACACCTAGATAACATACGATTCTCATTCAAACGCGAGCAGTGAGCGCACTGCGCTTAGTAATATTTCGAACCGATGTTGATGAGATAGAAAAAAAATATATACATATATGCATACACACACGCATTTATAAATATATATAAATACATATACACAGAATAACGAAACACACGCGGTGTTCGTAATGAGAACCATATCTCCAAGTGTGTCTAATTGGTTAGCACCTTCACGATATAACAGATAGGCTGTCTTATGAAACCCGGACAAAATAACACCTGGCATATATTTATTGGACTTGGAATTACTTTAAAGACTTCTTGTAATACACGGTTTTTTAACTCTTTCTACATTACAGACACTTTTATACATTCGCTCGTGTTTTTTTTTCCACATTCTATTTGTTTTATTATACATAAACGCTTCCGTTTAATAACAACAATTAACCAGAATATTGTTGATCGAATACTTTTCACGGATAATTTCTATTCAAAAAGATTTTTTTAAATAGATGTACGTACATACACATACACACACATACATATATATATATATATATATATATATATATATATATATATATATATATAATCTGTAAAAATAATATCGAATTTATTATAACTAATTTACTCATATCTTAAAATCACTTGTATAAAAGTTTATAGCAAAATAAATGATAACAAATGACTAATTTATATTTTAATTTTATTACAAATTTAATTTAATAAAAAAGAAGTAATAAATTTCATTCGAAATAATTAATATGTTTTAATTATAACTGCAATACACAGTAAATAAATTAGCATGTTTGAAACTTTGTATGGAATTAATTAAACTACAATAGATCTTATCAGAAATCATTAAAAATTGTATCTTACTTCCATCGTTTTATTATAACAACTTAAAAACACATTAAAATACATAATTTCTTATAATAGGTATTCAAATATGAATCAGTCTTATGTTTTCTTTTAATTTTCTAGTTGATTTAATGATTGTCATTCGATACGTTTACGGTATTTAATTTATTTTACAAAAAGTCTATAAATGAGACTTCTAACAATAAACCAGTCGATGTGTTTTGTTATAGTTAAAAGTTACAATGAATATAAACGGAATGTGGAACATAATAAAAGTTTTATTCTGGTATTTGTATTTCAATAGCAAATTAATTTTTCGAAATGGAGTTAAAGTACTAATACAGTACATGAGATACTTCTATGGCTTGATTAATCCTTTTTAATATGAAATGTTAAGTGCTTTACATAACAATCATATAGTATAATGATAAGAAAAATAATAAATTTCAAATATTCGATAATGAACAGTAATCTTTTTTAATTGTTTAATACTCTTAAATTACTTACATAAAACGAATATAACACTACAATAATTTTATCTCATTCTTCTTGGAATACAAATGAAATTAATAATTAATATCCGTATAATAATATTAAAGAGAATATAGGATAAACAATTTTAATTTATAAATAGATCCATGTTCTGTACTGCATACAAATTGATAAAAAAATGATATATTATTGTTTGATTGTTTAAAATTTTAAGGCGCGCCATTGCCTAAAATATCAAGCCTTAAATATAATTTAAATGAAAACACGCCTTTATACTTGAAATATTCCAATCTTACGACACATATTCAATAAGGTATTTAGTTATTTGAAACATATTTCATCATATAAAATATAACAAAGATAACTTTAAATTTTAATCATTCTCAATAGCAAGATTTTTGTTTAAATCGTTCTACAAGTCAGTATAATTTATATTTATTAATTATTCAATAAAATATTTTCTGAGAAAAATTTAATATAATTTGGACTAGAAATTAATTAAAAAAAAACAATTTCCGTATAGTGGCTATTAAGTTATTTTTTCGGCCTATGTTCCACTAATTTAGAGAAATATATAAATAATCATTTCAAAAAAAGTTATATTTCAATTATAAAGATAAAATAATTCTTTACGCTGTAAAAAAGACAGTTAGTTTTTGAATTTTTATTTTTTTACATTAGTTCTTTAATGTAAAAAATGAAAACATTTGAATTACTTATTACACTTTTTTGTTAAAAACTCAGATCAAAAAAGATACTAAAATCCAATTTTTATATTTATCCATACATTAATAAAAAATGTTTCGTATTTTTAAATATTTACTAATTATTATTTTATTATAACATATTTACTAATAAATGAAGTAAACGTATTCTAAATAAAAAAAAAATACTTTTGTACATCGCAGATAAAATACTATTTAATTATTGCTTATTAAATATATATATATATATATATATTCTTGTTTTCAGAAATTAGATTTTAATATCTATTTAAGATGGATTATTTCTCTCTCTCTCTCTCTCTCTCTATATATATATATATCCAAAAATCTTCAATATTCTTTAAATAATTATCAAATTCAATAACTGTTTAAAAAAACAATAAACAGAAAATAAGTTTTTAATAATGTTAAGGACATCTGTGTTTATGACAAGATTCCGTTTAGATATTTAGTATCTAAAATTAAAACATTATTTTTAATAGAGTTTCTATTTTAATTCATTCCCAACTATAATATTTTGAAACTCAAAAATTTAATTCATTCCAAACTCAATTATCTCTCGAATCTTCCTGTCTTCGCTCTTTAAAGATGATGTTATCGCCATTGAAACGCATATAAGCAACAAACTGTCTTATAATTATTGAAGTTCTTTTTAATAGAAAATTATGGTTTGTGGATTAAATGGAACATTGATCTGTGAAAGTGAATTCAGCCACTGAGGTAGAAATGTATTATGTCAAATGTTTGTATTAAAAATAGATACCAGATTATTAATGTTTCATATATATATATATATATATATATATATAAATATATAAGAAATAAAAAAAAAAACTGTATTTAATAATTTAATTTCATCAAACTCAATAAATTTCAAATAGACAGATGAAATAACCGACTTCTACTTTTTCTAAATTAATTATTTTTTTACATTTAAATTGAATAATATAAATTTCATTATTAACTCGAAACAAACTATTTACTATATATTTTTTGATTTTTCTACTTAGTACCCTATTCTTCATTAAATTGTTTTGTATATTAAATTTCTTCTATTTCAAAAATTGTTTCAATGGCTTAAAATTCATTCTACACTGTCAAAAAATCGATTTATATGAATAAAAAATGTATATTTAACAATTATATTTTTTCCGAACTCTATTTCATCATTATTATAAAAAAAATGTATATATTATCACAAACTATATAATTCAATAAATGTAAATAAGAATTATGTTTAAAATTCTATTCGAGACATGTTCGTCGAATATATATCCGTGAAAGTAATTTATTACACTGCATTCTATTCGTATCGTACGAAAATATTGTATAAGACTAAAAAAAATCAAACCAAACAAAAACATTATTCAAGCGCTGTATATATTTATTAAGAAAAATCACTATTTACACCTGTATAAATATTTTTAACGTGTCGTATCAAATAACAAAGTAGGTGTCGACTTCATTATGAAGTGTGTAATAAAATGTGCACGGTATATAAAACATGTAAATAATGACTTGATGATATTAATTATAGGTAAGTCGGGCCATTGTACTAATTGTTAAATTTATAACCAGTGTGAATCGTTAAAGCATAGCATGCGTACCTTACACGAAGAGAAAGATAAACATACGCTCCCATAGATCCATTACGGACTATATGATGTGTTAGAGTGAAACGGTAGTATATTTATTCGCAAATGTTTCATTATTTTATCACAGATACGTTTTTAATTTAAAGTTAAGTACATTTTTTTGTTTAATATGATTAAAGCATGTTTTTATTAACCTATTTAATTAGAATAGATTGTGTTAGATTTGCATTAAAATAAATAAGAATAATTTTGTTATTCTAAACCAAGTGTTTGTTAACCAGAACTGTTGTTAAGAACTTATAGTGAAATTTCTTCACAGTTTTCACACTTTATCTTAAATTTTCAATTAATTTATTTAAAATTAAGACTGAAAGTCCTTATAGAAGCGTCAATGATAAAAATGAAAATACATTTCTTTATAAAGTAAATTGATTAGATCAAACTGAACATAAATTGCTTAATATTTTATCTTAATTTTCTTAAGAGTTCAGTTTTAATAAAATAGACATCCCACAGAGCTAAATAATTTGAAATACATTCGCTTTAACTCAAAATCCTTTAACTGGTTAAACCCTTAAAAAGTTTCTGAATATAAATTTATTTTCTTTTTTATTTTTTTTTGTTTTTTATCTATTGCACAATAATATAGTATATAGAAATATCAAATAATCAAAAAAGAAATTATAATTTTTATTAAAGAAAATAATATAACTGTGATAAGTAAAACCGATTAATTCTGGAAATAGTTTTAGAAAATCAAATTGAAATGTTTTATCAAAATGACATTTTTAGTACTGTAGTTAGAAATTTATTTACATAAATCAATTTTTCACTCTGGCAGTAAAATTTAAAGAAATTCTGATTAAAATGTTTAATGATTGATTGATTTTGATTATGCTTTTAGATGACAATACCATCATTTTGGATTGATAAAATGTTGAAGAACTTTTTTAGTATTGAACAGAATAGCTTTATCTATATTTTAGTGCCCTGAGGATGATGGGATGACCATCGAAATGTGAATTGGTAACAAAATGAACAAAAATCAATTATTCGCTATAAAATATTTTTGAAAATGAAAAAATGTTTAAGCTTTGGGAGATGAATAAAAAAATATTTATAAAAGTATACATTGTTCATTAATAATAGACAAAACTTATAATAAATAGTGTTCAGGCTCTGATAATAAAGAATTTAATAAAATATTTTTTTTATTTAAAACAAGTTATTTCTTCTACATATGTATATATATATATATATATATATATATATATATATATATATATATATATATATATATATATATATACATATATACATATAGAAAATATTTTAGTCGACAGAACGTCACCTACTTTTTAAAAATGTATTTATATAGTTTAATGAAGCGTTTCTAAATGATTATTGCTCTTTAACACAAAATGAAGAAGGGAAAAAAGTAATAATAATAATTACAAGTTGAAACCAGTCTTATAAGCGTACAAACAGTTAATTAAATAAAACAGTCAAAGTAATAAAATGAAACATACATCTACAGTAAACTCATTTAAGTACACCATTAAGTGTTCACCGTACAACAAAATGGCGGTAACGCGAACGACAAAATGAAAAGTGCGCGTAAATCTAATTAAAAATGTTATAGTTGGCGTCTGTGTACGAAACGACCTTACAAATACCGAAACGATACAGAAAAAGACAGACCTATCGGAAAATAATTCACCTGCGAATGTATGCAAAACGGTAACGAAACACTCGCACGTATGACTTCATGAACTTGCAATACGAGTTAAAATATATTATTTATTTCCACATAGGCGCGTTGTTCTCGTATTTCTTCGTTTGTCATTGTTTCTATTCACTCTGTTCGTTATACGATTATTTTTTCTTACTTCACGAACGAATGTATACACAAAATAACCATGGAAAATTGGCTTTCATGTTGTTTTCAACATATCGAGCGGTCGACTTTGTTGTTATTGTTAAAACCGTTTCAATTTTATGTGAAATCGTATGGCTACGATTGTTTCCACGCATTTAATTGTCTTACATTTAATCGAAAATATCGCTTTATTGATATTTTTAGTATTTATTGCCACGTGCTTACACTCGATTCATATTTGCATACTTACAAGCATACATACCGCATGAATACAGTAATACACAAACATATATATATATATATATATATATATATATATATATATATATATATTAAAAATTAATTGTCCATTCTTATTTATTGAATAAATCATACATAACCACATTCTAATTATGAAGCTTAAAGGAAAATGTATATTTTGATCAAGATAAATTAAGATTTTTTAATATATATATATATATAATGAAGTGAGACAAAAATTGATAAAGTAAAAAGAATATTTTTCACTCCCTTAGAAAGTACAATAATTTTCTAATCAAAAATGTTCAATAATTGTTTATTTGATTGTTATTTATTCTTTTTTCAATGGCGAAGCTGTTTTTTTTAAATATATATATACCATAACCCTTTAAGAATAATGATATCGGTGTACAAAACATATATAAGTAATGATCAATAATGACAAATAATCAATTATTAAACATTTTTGATTAGGAAAAATTCTGCTTTTTGAAATATCTTAGATTTCTTTGTATATATATGTATATATATATATATATATGCACACACACATATAAAAATACAAATATAATACAAATTATTGTTATTATCATTTATTCTGCCATATGTTCTACAAATAATAAAATTACAAAAACGATTTTATAAAGTGTTGAACGAGTACAGAATAAATTTTATTTTTTCCTTCTTTTAGCGGCTTTCATACGTACAATCTTGTGACTAAGACTGTGGCTTGAGATTAATACTATATATATATATATATATATATATATATATATATATATATATATATATATATATATATATACTTATAACTATTGTAAACGGAATCACTTGTTTAAAAAATACAATTATAATTTCATTCGATTATTCATCAACACATTCCTTTAACACGTTGACTGCCATGCAATTTTTATATGTTTGCTCTGGTGGTCACAATAGAATTTTCATTATTCTAAGTATATAATGATAACATATTAAGTAATATAATTAAATAAAATCATATCCTTATCAATAGTGCGTTTGTCTGACTGGTGGTCACTGGTGACCACCAGGGCGTTACAGTTTACTCGGTTATTCTTGATAAACTGCTTTTCGAAAACTACCACGTAAGAACCAAAAATGAATGTTTACACGTTATACATATCTTTATAAATATCATAGCAACCATAAAAAACCACATTCCATTTGTTTTGATAAATGTATCTACATCAATCAGTAAGTCGTTTCGAACAGAAAGAAGTTAGCAAAGATTTCCTATTATTGGTAAAGTAACTATATAATGCAAAAATTGCGACGGTCAGCCACATTTGTGCTTGAAATCTTTTAATATAGTACATTGTAGTATTTAATTTTTGTAAAATATTATGTTCTCATGAAAAATTGTAATTGTTGAAGAGTACACTTTTTATTTCACAATATTATCTAGTTATTTACGTTGTTCAAATGTTTTTGTCCATGATATTAAAAAAAATAGTAACGCCGGTCATGGATAACCACCAAGGTCCCACTGAGAAGACCAGCGCCGGTTTCGGGTGACCACCGTGGCAGTCAACGTGTTAATCAATGATTTCATTCCAAAATTATTACCTAGCGTTAAAGATATTAAAAGGATTAAAGAGTAAATGACTAATAAATGGAACATCGAATTACAATTTTTAAATATATTTCTCTGCAAAAAATATATAAATTACAATTCAGTTGTTGACATTACATATATATATATATATATATATATATATATATGTGTGTGTGTGTGTTCGTTTTTATCAGATTGTCATAAACCAGTACCGATAAAATGTTCAGTAAGGCTCATAAAATCCGTATAATCAACAGAAATTAATTAATCATGAACGAATTCCAGCAAGTATTTCAAGTAAAAACGTCGAAAAATATTTTAAACGACTATTAATTTTTTCCGAATGGAGTCATCAAACACCGACGATCGATTTGATTGTTTCTAAATACAAACAAGCGTACTGTTTTTAATAGTCGGTTTTTTCACAGAGAAATAAAAAATAGGAAAAGAATTTTAATCGGTTTTACTTGTTTGTGTATTTTAAATCGTTCAACAATGGCGTTACGCTTAGTCTATTATAAATAATTCCAATATCATTCTCTCGACTACTTTTTTTTCTGTCTGTCGCCTGTTTCAACTGAGATAGAAAGTTCGAATTGTACCATTCAATTGACAATATTATTACTGCACTTTTTTTATATATATATATAATTATTTTCGTTTACTGACACAATATATCCGTGACTGAGTTTTATTAGGTTCAGAGCGTTTGATGGACGTTGCGGCTAATTGAATGCGTTTGATTCGTATAAAAAAATATTATATAGATTGTTTACCGTTATGTGATTAAATTAAAACAGCTGGTTTTCGATGGAAATGCTATGAATTTAATCAAATCAGTGGTTTTATACGAACACAAATACAATAGTTACGTATTTGTTTACTTATTTATAAACTCGGCTATGAGAACACACATTTTTTCTTGCTTAGAGAAAATTTATTCTAACATTTCTGTGTTTATATACCGAACAGAAAATACTTTTTTTACAAATTATTGTTATTATCATTTATTCTGCCATATGAAAAACGACTTTATAAAAAGTGTTGAACGAGTACAGAATAAATTTTATTTTTTCATTCTTTTAGCGGCTTTCACACGTACAATCTGGTGATTAAGACTGTGGCTAATCCTATTTATTGTAAAATAAATCAAACTGAAAGGAGAAGATTATCCAGAAATTTTAAATCATAAAAACATATGAAAAGTGGTTTTTTATTAACGTTCTGAACTATAGTTTAAACACACAGTTTTCCTTTCGAACAAACCCGTATGTTCGTATATATTTTTGTATTAATGGTTGATTATTAGAGTTTTGGGATGCTTCGACAGCTAAGATCATTAGCACCCGAACACAAATATAATTAAAAACCACACCCCGTTTGCGCACTTGCGTTCGAATCATCCCTTAATTCCAAACACTAAAGTATGAGTGCCAAACACTCTTGTATCAAGATTGGACTTGTAAAACTGTTATTCAATGCTTAAGAAATAAAATGAAAAATCTTATTCGTTATCTGCTCTTTTCGACCACTCGTCATAATGTTGTTTATTACTAGTTTTGGCACGTGTACAATCTTCAAGTAGATTTTATAAACTCAATTTAGAGCCATTGCGATGCTATTAAAAATATCTATAATCTACTTGAAGATGGTACACAAGCCAAAACTAATAGTGGAGAATATAAACTCAAATAATTCAAAAAGACCATCAGGTCAACAGACCAAAGGATCATAATTATAAAAACACACTATTTTAATTTTAAAGATGCTTAAGAGATCATTACATCATCTATTAACTGATTTAAAAACACTTCGGAAGTATCAGAATTTTTTTCTTATCTATTTTTTACAATAATTAATAAAAATAACATTTATACTTTCTGCACATAAAAGAATTAGATTTTATCGGTTCGATTCCTTGGCTATTTCGCTTTCCCAAGCTCTAAATCAAAATCAATTGATTTATTTTATTATTATTATTGTACGTTTTGGGCCTAGTTTCCAAATACACATTACTTCCATTTTTTTTAAATGTTTGATTTTAAAAGAACATACAATTTTTACATTCGATTTCGTGTAATAATTCTTGTACGATATTTATTCATATTCCTTTTTAGTTATTTTTTTTTCAAACTCGTTTCGTTTTAAATTGTTAAAATTATCAATATTTTCTTTGATTTTCTATATTCATGCAGAATTAGAAAATTTGTAATATCATTTTTGTTATCATATACTAAAACGGAATAAAATATTTTCTCTGCTTAAATGTTTAATAATAAAATTAATAATTAAAATTAAATATAATAAAATTGTTATTGAAATATTCACAAGCAACAATTAAAATGAATAAAATTCAATTATTAAAAATTTCAATCAAAAAGTTTTTACTGTATGAAAAGTGAAAATTAATTTATGAATGTAATCAAGATTGCCAATTTTACATAAATCATTTATGGATATAAACTCTTATCAATTTAATAATGTAATATTTCATTGTTTACATTTACATATAAACATCAGTTAACAAATAGCATGAAAATAAATTTTCAATTATCTCTATTCGATAAATAATATTTCAGCGGTTCTAAAATACTATTTCAATATAAATAAAAGTTTCTTAAATATGCAGGTTAAAATTTACATAAACTGTATATAATTTTTGTTAAATTTCTTTTTATTTTTATTAACAAATACACATCAATATTTCATCGCAGATTTATCTTTCTTTCAACAGATTATTTCCATTAATCAAATTGTTTTTCAAAGATACATTGAAAAGGATATAATATAAAATTGATAATGTTTTGATGTTTTAAATCAACGGGAATGATTTTTATAAATAATTTATATATTTTTTTCATTTAACAACTTTTTTACTCATGTTAAGAATGAAAATAATATCTCTTTTTACATGAACGCTTGATGCAGATATACAATTGTACATAAATAGAAAGTAGGTATTTAAGAAAAATATATAAACACATTTAAACTAATATAAGGATAACAAGATCAATTGAAGAAGTATTCTTCTGAAGATTGAACAATTTTTTTAACAATACATTTATGTTATGTGTACATGATGTGAATTGAATTTTCAATAGATGTCTCTATTGGTCATCAATCGTTTATATACAATTGGTTTCTTTAACCATGAATGAAACCAAAATGGCCAATACAATACTGACCTATAGGCTTTTACAGTCAACTAAACATCGACTATAGATCGATAATCATAACAAATATATAATACATATATAAAGCTTTGTAGACCAATTGTCCTTTTACAATTTATACTCGTGTAAACAGGGATACTTGGTGGTCCTGTCAATAAATATATCTAACTACCATTATATATATATATATATATATATATACATATATATATGTTGTATAAAAAGGATTACTAATCACAAATAAAGATTATTATTAATTACTAACATTATATTCAATCAACAGTATTAATTTTCAGACATATAGTGAGATTATATATCTATTAGAATAATGAGTTATTATAACATATATATATATATATATATATATATATATATATATATATATGCGTATCCGTATATAAAATAATACAATATTAGCATTTCGGTTACAAATTCACATTCAGTTTGAAAGAATAAAAACGAACTAATTAGAGAATATTAAATAACCATGTATTTTTCAAAATAATATTAGACTTTTAATAGAATTCATTGAAGTCGTATAAATATTAAACAATTTATTATTTTTTATGAACATTAACAATTTTCAGTCAAGTGAATTTTACACAATATCCCATTTTTTAACAGCTAATAAAAAAATATTAAGAGTGCGGGAGATGAAGCGACAACTGTGAATATAAATTTAAAAATAAGTCTTTTTTTTAAAGTACATCAGTTTAGTAAGGTTCATCATTACCAAAGTAATATACACTTATTTTTGTATTATCACGCTCACTTAATTTTCAACAATAGGTCGACAACATTCTGTACAAGAAGCAAAATGCTACATAAGATGTGTATACATACACACATATACATACATACACACACACACACATATTATATATATATATATATATATAATATACATGTGTGTGTATGTATACCTGCAACCATCGGCGTTCAAACAATAAGAATACACAAAAAGTATGTGTCGGTGAGCCCATTTCCTTTGTTGGGTGTCGGCTAAATTGACTTACCATGAACAGAGTAGCTTCTTGTATTAATAGACTTCTATCGAGCCAAACATGTCGTGTAAAAAAATTGTTCAGTGAAATAAAGACACGTATAGTCATTGATATTTATATTACCATATAGATCTTTGTCTATAAAACAACTCAATTGTATTTGATAGCAGGTAAGGTTATTGATAATTTTTTTACTCGGTTCACAAAGAGCAGGATATTATATTTTTTGAAGAAATTAACTATCTCGCTATTAGTTGATAATTTAAAATGATTAATAATGTACATGAAATATATTTATAGGTCGAAAATATTATACTGATTCTTTTACACGTAATGTAAGACAATTTACACGAGACAAACATGCGACTGGAATTTAATTATTCGCTCGACAGATCAAAAAAGTAATAAACGTGGTCGTGCTTTCAATTAAATCCTTTTGAAATAAATGATATGAATAGTTGATTTTATGAAAATTCTAAAAGTTGTGATTCGATTTGAGGTGAAAGTTTCAATCATATATTTATTATTGGATGTATCGAATTTTCAAATTTAATATCTGCATGGACTCTGTAATATTTTTTTAATATAAAAGTAGGTAGTAAAAAAAAGAATGAACCGACGAAAAATTTTAATTGAAACACAACAAAAACGGATACGTCAGAAAAAGCGGAAAAAAGTGATTCATTCGTCTTCTTCCCGAAATGAATCTTCCAACAACAATCAAAGTATCAGCTACTGCATCATTCATATCATTACTGTGGCTGTGTTCTTTTTTTATGTACGATTCTTTTCTATATGATTAACACGGTAGCTGAGACTATAAGCGGCATATGATCTTAGGCACGCCGGCGCTGTGAATAATGTCAAAGAAGAATAGAAGAGCCACAGGTGGTATCTGGCCTAGTGTTTGTTTGAAGCAAGGACGATAGAGAAACCGCCACTGTGTGTACAGTCATCGTCGCGGCGAACTATTGCCGTCGAACGTGGCTCGCATTATTTCATTCTCTCTTTTTTTATATTTAATTTTTTTCTTCGTTAGTATTTAATTGCATTTGCGGCACTGTCTGACGAGATTTGAAGAGACTGTACACGAGAGAAACTTATTGTTGGCAAATTCTTTTGTCATCGAGTTATGCAATTAATTATTTTCGGTCTTGTTGTTTTTTACGTAAGCAGGAAATTAAATCTTCGCCGTTGTATTTTTAGATAGTGAAAAGAGGTCTCCGATCTTTACAATGTGTCTGATTTCTACGAAGAATATGTTATTATTTTTGATTAACAGTCATGAGACGTGAGTCATTTAGGATTTTGAGTAATATATCCGATTCGGTTTCCATTTCGATAGCTTTTTGTATAAAAAGTTTATATTTCTCTTTATAAACTTTTACCAGAAAATATTTCAAGAATAAATTTATAAAAAGACCTGAACTATCTTTACATATGCTCTCTCTCTCTCTCTCTCTATATATATATTATTTTTTATACTAAAATAAATTTAAATATAATATTTATTTATCTAAGTAAATATTTCTATATTACATATAAAACACATAAATAGTAATATTTCCTTAATACTTTTATTATTTTATTAAGTATTTCAAATATTACAAATATATTCAAAAATATATTAAATATAAAAAAAATACTATGAACCCCTTGTGCATGAATCACGAGTCTGTCTCGTAAACTACAGAAAACACTCAGTCAATCACGAGTCAGACTCATGCAATCTTTATATAAATTAAAATAAATACAACACTGTCCTATCCGAAGACATTCGGATTCTACCATAAAAGAATACTTTGGAAATAAAACGAAGTTTATCTTTTTGCAAAAAAAATATGTGACTTCTCGTACTTCCTTTCAATTTAAATAGCCATTTTATATGTATGCCAGTTTGTATTATTTTTTTTAAAAAAATACAACCACAAAGGGTTTGATAAATATTTTTTGATTGAAAAGTACTGATACGGACACTATTCTTTTTTTTATAAATAATATACCGCTATTTGCTCTGAAGCTTTTTAACATAATTATGATAAAAATTATTCTAGTCGATTGATTAAAAACTAATCAAATAAATGGATACTCAAAAATTAAAATTCTACTTTAGACAAATTTTATATCGTTTGAAAAACGTATACTAAAATAAAATTGTTTAAAAAAATCTTAGCTCTTTAAAAAAACTAAAATTACACTAGAATTAATTACTCTTTTTTAAACTCTTATTCTCAGGCATATAAAAAGAACTATAGGATGATTCAACTTTGACTTCTATTTTATATTTTAGTTCAATTATACTTCAGTATTGAATTGAACTAACATTTTAAATAAAAGATAACATTACTTTCTTAACCCTGCGCCCTCTTTTAATACTTCCATGTGGAAGTTTAAATTGAATCACTTATATTGCTATAATATTAAGCTGAGAATTAGTTGAAATTTATCTCTAATGATATTTTAAAAAAAGAATAAATTTGTCAAAGAATGTAATATTTACTACCCTGGAGATCTTCTTCTTTTTAGTTTACTTCAATTTCTGTCTTCCATGACTAGTTTCGGTAGGTACGGCATTTCAGGTAGATTTTAAATAATTCTAGATTTATCTCAAATATATCCGAAAATATTACACGTGTCTAAACTATTAGACAAGGACAGAAATTCGAATAATTAGAAGATGGAAGACCACTCGGTCAATTTATCGACGGGATCACAAGCATATAAAAATAATGATATAAGAACATACACTTACAACTGCGTGATTAAAATTCATTTTTTCTTATAAAAAAGTAGAAATTAATAATTAAAAATATGCATTTATGGAGCTTTGAAACGAATGACACAAAGACTAGTTAAAAATATGCAACATTATTAAATATTTTATTTGATTTTTAAAAATTAAACAAATTTTATATTTTTTTTACAAAAATTGGCTCTAAATTGAAATATGTTGTTTTCGTGAATCGAAATAAAAACTTTAATGTAGTTCATACTACTTGTTCATTTGTAAAAGAGGAAAAGACGAAGAATATATATTTTCTGGAGATTGTTATAAATATTTCTAATAAAAAAATAATAAATAATTACAAAATAGTTTGAATTATGGTTTCATAGTTGTATTGATGGAAAGAATATTTTAAAGGGTTGAGCAATAATTTAAAAAATTAATTAAAATATTATTTGTAGAAATAAAGTAATTAATATTTTTTTGGATGGCCTTATTTTATATTCTTCATCAAAATATTCCCTTTATAAAACATATACTGAAGACTTTAAAACCTATTCCAGACAAGTTCCCGCAATTTATACTTTCCCTGTATACATATATATATGTGTAGATATTTTTTTTTATAAAATAACCCATTATTTACAAAAATCGTCTTATTACAGGCCAAGGGCGCGTGAACCAACTGGGCGGTGTGTTTATAAACGGTCGACCTTTACCGAACCACATACGTTTGAAAATTGTTGAAATGGCTGCGGCCGGCGTACGACCATGTGTTATATCGCGACAATTGCGGGTATCACACGGATGCGTCAGCAAAATATTAAATCGGTACCAGGAGACCGGCAGCATAAGGCCCGGAGTTATTGGCGGCAGTAAGCCAAGAGTGGCGACAGCTGAGGTCGAAGCGCGGATAGAGCAACTAAAACGACAGCAACCCGGTATATTTTCATGGGAGATACGGGACAAATTGATAAAGGTTCGTTTTATATATGCACATATGTACTTTTATCTCACACTCTTTCTATACCTCTCTCTCTCTCTTATATATAATATGTATCTGTGTTAGTTTTGACATTGAAATTTTATGGATATCAAGGAAATGCAAATTTATACATGAAATTTGAATAAATTATATATATATATACACATAGTTAACAACAAAATCCTTACGTCTAGTACGGTTTATTAATTAATTTAAAACCTTTTTATTTCGGTAAAAAAGTACTGAAAGCATGAACGTTAAAGTATATGCGATAAGAAGATTAGATAGTAAATTAACAATTCAAATGAAGAAAAAATAGTTCGAGTAATTTACAGCGATTATAATTTACATGTGTGTAATGTAAATGTTTAACATTACACATTTTAACAGATTCGTAAAGTTTGATATATTGTTTGAATTTCTTTTCTGAAAAAAAGGTTTGATGTCTGATAAATTTAAAAGATACCACTGAAGATTTTCAATCTGTTCTTTTTTTGTATAGTTTTTTTTTAATCAGAGAAAAATAATAAAAAGTGTGTATGTTTTAATGGAAAAAATAAAATATAATTGAAGAAGAATGTAAAATGTAATGAAATATTATAAAATTAAATTAAATCAGTTTGTTAGATTGTTTGTTTTTTTTAATTTCAGGAGGGAATTTGTGATAAAAATTCAGCACCTTCAGTAAGTTCAATTAGCAGATTACTACGAGGAGGTAGACGTGACGAATCAGATAGAAAAAATCATTCTATAGACGGAATTCTCGGTAAGTCAAATATATATTTTTTTAAATATGATATTTTAATTATCATAAAACATATTTTCAACAATTATTCAAACTACAATTTAACCTATTGAACTGTCAGGATTTCCATCCTTTGATCATAATTTTTTATTATTTTGATAAACTTTTTTTTAATTAGTAGAATACTAAAAGAATATTCAACTTGTAGTTTATAATTGCAGATTTAGCAAAAAAATTAACATAATTTATTATTCAAATCTAAATATTTACATATAAAAAATATATTGAGATACATTAGGTCGGTTTCCTGAATTCTAAGATTTGAAAAGTTAAAAATTCGTATTTTAAACCAAAGTTTTTCCAAAAAAACACTGAGATAGCCAATAACACCCTTAGCATGGATTTGAAAGGAAAAGTTTTTTGTTCTTTGATGTATGGACACACACACACACATACATGTATACTCGTATATACATATATATATATATACATACATATATATACATACATATATATATATATATATATATATATATACTCAAAACAAATACATGAACCTACATTCATATACGTTTCACTACTACTGCTCTATCCTAATTAAATAAATTACAAACAGAACAAAAGAATTTGATTTCGCTATAGGTTTATACATAATAATAATTACACCGATGTTTAATATGAAAAAGTGTATTATTTAATTTGTCAGTGAAGTTCACTGAACTTGGTAAATATGGTAATGAATAAAAATACCATTAACTGTTTTAATTTAGATTGAAAAACCGTCACGTACAATGTAAATCCATCAATTTAATACACACACATATATATATATATATATATATATATATATATATATATATATATATATATATTCGATTTGGTAATTTTTTCTTCTTTATTGCACATGATGTATGATATGTGTGTTATATAAAATAGCCATACACCTAGATCAAAGCCATATTTTTTACTCTATACAAAACATATTTTGCTCGACTATAAATAACATTAGCAAGGTTGCGGAAAAAGGCGATAAAATTGCGTCCATACAGTATATATATATATCATAAACTATATATAAATATATACATCAACTGCATGAGGTGCATTGAAGGCCGTATTTGTTGAATATGTTTCTACACAAGTTATTTTCCAGTTTATTGGTTATATAGGTTGCCTAGTTGCTACCACCACAATGTTATATATATATATATATATATATATATATATATATATATATATATATATATATATATATATATATATATATATATATATATATATATATATATATGCCCACTAGTGTTCCGATAATTAATCATTTTCTATTGAAATTCAATTTCTGACTAGATATTTTTTCGATATATATTTTCTATTCATACTACGTCACATTTTGTGTACAGTTTAATACATTCTGAATAAATATGAGTTCAGTTACATCTGTAATTAAACATCTGTTGTGAATTTCAGTGCGCTTCTGTTGTCTTATTAGTATTGTACAGTAATTATGATTAATTGTTGTCTGTATTATTTTTTCCCTAGGTGATACACACACACACACACACATATATATATATATATATATACATATATTTATACACACTATATATATATATATTAATTAAATACCTACTGGTTATTTAACCTTCCACTGTATGATTTTTAATACTTTCTTATAAACAATCACGAATATAGTCAAATATGTATAGAAAGAAGAAAATAAAAAAAAATGTTTTTCATCATTGGGTTTTATCTATCGAATTTTAACGGTCAAATATGGATTTCGATGAACTAGAGATTTCATTTATTATAAATAAATCTTTATATGACTATATAAGGAGAGTTGTTTAATAATAGTCACTAATAGTTTCTTTGAATCATTTGACATTTACATTTTTTATAAATTATCAAAAATAAGTTTGAATTCATAAATTTATTATATATATATATATATATATATATATATAATATCTGTCAAGCATCGAACACGTAGCCAGCAATTATGTCACGTCTAGATCAAGTTCTATAAATGGAATCACAATAATAATTAGGTAGCAATAAATAATTTCCTTTGATACATTTTTACGAAAAAACGTTTCTTTATCAGAGACTGAACATTAAATGAGCCTACTCAAAAATCAATAATTATATACAACGATCTGAACTAAATATAAAAAATATAATGTTAATGCATTCATGTATAATTAATAGTACATCTATTTACTAGTAATTAGACATGTTTATGAAACATACAAATTAGAGACTATTTCGAATTTAAATATATAATTTTAGACGACATCGAACGCATTCAAAATTCTCTAATACTACACTACTGTGTGTTCATACATCGTCTATTGAATTTCCAATTGGAATGATTTATTACTGTTATTAATATTTAAATGTATGATCGTTCACTTTCTTTTTCACTATAATGTATTATATATTTGTATATCCGTATATATATATATATATATATATATATATATATATATATATAGATGCATGTGTGTGTATTTACAAGAGAATATTAAAAAATAAAGACAAGTTTGTTTGAAAAAATTGTATTCAATATTTGTATTCTCATCAAAACGAACAGGCATACAAATTGTTATCTTTACCAAAAAAAACAAGACATCTATTAATGAAGTTTCCACAGTCGAATAGTTCTTGTGATATATCCAAATTATAAGAAAATCAAATCAAAAATGAAATAAAGCTTCAAAATTTAAAAAAATAATAAACCACTATTTGTATTAATCATTTAATTTTGTAAACAATGATTTAAACTCTTAATCATGCTTATTAAACATTTTTTTTACAATTTAGTTTTAGTAGTACTGTATGTAAATTCACTTTCAAAACATTTTTTTCCATTCATCCCAACCATATTTTTTTTCTGATCAAATATATTCAATAATTGATGATTGATGTTTATAGTCAGTTCGATAGTAATTTTTATGCACTTTTTTGTAATTTGTTTCTTTTCTTTGTACCTGGATTTGAGTCATGTTTCTTATCCTTGAGGTCATTGTTCATATTTTTTCTTCCACTGCTGGTTTCGTTTTTCGACATCAATATCCACCTGCAGATTTTGACAGACAAAACCAGTAGTAGAATAAAAAGAAGAATAGTGATATGTATAATAACCATAACTTTTATGTATCTTACAAATCAGAAAATGATGGCATCGTCATCGAAATTTGTTTAAGCAATAATCTAAAATGATCAACAATCAATTAATAAACATTTTTGATTACGCAAAAAGGTGTTTGTGGTTTTGTAAGGTGGGTAAAAAATGCATTTGTGAAACCTTATTAATTTTAAGAGAATTATTTTATTGTTAAAACAATTTCTTATAATTATGACAAAATGAAAGCTTCAAGTCGAATTTAGAAATATTGACTAGCAAATCGATATGATAATTTTTTTTTAATTGTAAATCATTTAATTATAATTTAACTAACAATGAAATAATCTACATACAAGACTTTTCTGTGTTATCAGTCTTTATTAATTTTGTTTTTTTGCATTATTTTAAACTTATTATTTTAAATAACTCGCAAAACCTCAGGTAGATTTCAACTCCTCTCGTTAATGCTTCCCTCGCCATCAAGTAACAGAAATTAACAAATTATACATACAAATAATCTTCAATAATTGATTATTCATTTCATAAACAGAAATATTTCCAAAAAAAATCTATTTTAACATTTCAACTTCATCTTATTTTCAAGATATGTTTTAAAATTCTTTTTCAAAATAATGTTATTTTTATTTCAATTATTATTCAAATCTTGTTCGTTTTATAGAATTAAGAAAATTAAGTAAATACATATTTATTTCCACTATCTTCGATAATTTTTAAAACATTTATTGTAAAATTAAAGACGAATACAAACTAATATTAAAGATGAATAAGAACTAATAACAGATAAGTTCACAACAAGAAAGTACTTGTTTATCAAATGCATTCGTTATTCATTTTATAAATAGACATATTTCCAATAAAAAATATTTTAACATTTCAATATCGTCTTATTTTTAACCGAAATGATTACTAAATTTCCCATTTCAATAATTATTTCAATATTTTTTTCTAAAATTAATTTTGTTTTCCTTTCATGAATATAAAAAAAATATAAATACATCATTATTTCTATTTCTGGAAAAATATTTTTCCTAAATGTAGCTTCAATTTTTTAATGAGTTGTACGTTGTGTGTATATACATATATATATATATACTAGGGAGCTTCGCCCCCTGATCGCTGCTCTCACCAACCCCGGGCTCGATGCACTCGTCCACTTGTCAATTATAATCATGCACATGAACCGATTGAAACGAATAAACATAATTTTTAAAACTCATTATGTCTTTATATTTATTATCACAGATATGTCGCAACGCAATTGTTATATATATATATATATATATATATATATATATATATATATATATATATATGTTAGTATGTCTATATAAACATCTCAAATAGGTTATTTTTTGCAACGTTGTAGTTTTTTGCGGATACTTTTGATTTCATATATATATATATATATATATATATATATATATATATATATATATATATATATTAGTATGTGTTTACATTAAGGTATGTTTTACTAGTTTGTATTCACCCAACGACAACAACTTAAACTCCGACCGTTTTAATCACACAATTATTGCCAAAACTAATCTAAGTCGCATCAGAATTGAACCAGTCAGTCAGCAGAGTACGTGAAAAACGAAAGATGAACACATAATATAGGCCACACACCGTGTTCATAACGCCGCATCATATACATACATATATAAGAGTCTCGAGTAAAACTACATACTCATTCAAGTCTGCTAGTAAGTTAATAACACGTTTGGAGCCGCAAACACGGTGTGTCTTTATTATTACCTTAATTTCATATTGTGTTGGCTCCGAGGTACCGTCCGTCGTGATCCGACTCAAACGGCCTTAAACGAAAACACTTTTCGGCTCACATTGACTTCCCGAACGATGCGTTCGCGTACGAACACGTTTGGTGTAATGATGATGTATGAATATTTGATGAACTACCACTGACTTCATTTGTGACTGATATGGCACCGTAATGGTGTCTTCGATGTCTCTCCGCGGCATTACAAACGAATCGAAATTGATAATTTATCATGTTTTTCGATATCAATATGTTAATGTCTCATCATACGGGCGTAGGGTGAATATATTGAAATGAATGTAACACTTGCCTACATATATCCAAATATACATAAATTATATACACACACATCTATCTTTATATATATATATATGTATATATGTATATATATACACATATATATATATATATATATATATATATATATATATATATAATCGAAACATGTCAAAAATCGATTACTTTCAAAATAATTATTGATTATAACCACTAATTTTTTAGACAGTATTATTTATTAAGAGTTGAAAGTAGTTTGTGTAGCTGTTTTTTTTTTAAACCAAAAAAATAATAAAAGTATCATAATATTCTATTAAAAAAATAATTAGTAAATCTTCAATATAAAAAAGCATTAAATCTTTGAACTTTTGTTTTTGAAATGAGTAAACTTATTCTAATAATAAAATATAATAATATTATAATATAAACTTGCAAATATAAACTTATTATAATAAATTTATATTTATAATAAGGTAAACTTATAATAATATTTTCATGTTATTATTATTGTATCTGTTTTCCAGATGAATGAAATTAATGAAAAATTAATTCATTACTCTTTTTCCCATAAACGAAACACTAGACAAGTTTCTTTATTAAAATGTTCAACAATTACTCATTCAACATTTCTATAAAAAAATATGTTTGTAATATTTGGAATAATGATTTATCTAAAAAATAAATTTAATTACAATTCCAACGAATAATAATGAATATTCCTCATTTTTATTATATATATATATATATATATATATATATATATATATATATATATATATATTTACTTATATAAAGAGTAATGAAATTCATATTTCGATAAAATATTCCTACAATTGCCCATAAACTATAAAATGACAAATATTACGATAAAATATTCCAGTTTTTTTGTTAAATTTCATTATTTACCACTAAATTTTAATTAGTTTCTTTTATTATTTATCCAATTTTTTTCTTTAATAAAAACTACCTTAAACGGGAATCACTATCTTAAAATTTAAAATGATTTTATTTATTTATGTAAAACTTAAAACCATATTTTAAAAATAATAATTAATCAATTATTGAGTAATTTTTAATTAGAAAAAATGTAGTTTGTCGATTATATGAAATATTCATCAGTAAAAGTGAATTTATTCAAACCCCAAAATATATTCTTAAACAATTATTACTATTACTAGCAGAAAATAGATTAAAATTTAGATAATAACTATGTAAAATAGGAAAAGGTTTTTTTTACAATTTTATAGGGCTTTATTTTTCATAATTACTCTGATGCCTGGCTAGACAAACAAGCAGTTTAATAGATAATATCCTTCGTTATCGGATTTTAAGAACATGGAGATATACCTGTACTATATATTAATATTTATTAATAATTTATTCCATTCCTTATCTTTCTACATGGAATTTGTAGAATTCTACAAGAATACGACAGGAAATAATAAACTAAGAATTTTCTCTTTCGACTATTTTTATTTTATTTCTAACTAATTTATTTTTTCAGGTCCATCATCATGTGACGAAAGTGACACTGAATCCGAGCCAGGAATTCCACTTAAAAGAAAACAGCGCAGATCACGTACAACATTTTCTGGAGAACAACTAGAAGCTCTAGAACGTGCTTTCGCTCGTACACAATACCCAGATGTGTACACCCGAGAAGAACTTGCACAGAAAACAAAACTGACTGAAGCGAGAGTCCAAGTATGGTTTTCGAATCGACGTGCACGTCTTAGAAAACAATTAAATTCTCAACAGTTGAATGCGTTTAATACAATGTCACTCCAATCTGCATTTCCTGTACAACACCAATACGGCGATCCGTCCGGTGGTTTTAACGCAGCTGCTGCAGCGCAATCATCATGGGCACAGCAGAGTTACGCAAGTGCTGCACTTGGTAGTTCATCGCTAGGATCTAGTCTAGGAACACCGGGATTGCATTCGAGTCATTCTACATTGACTGGAAGTTCTCCTATCGGTACTACATCACTTGGAAGTACTTCACTCGGTGCAATTGGATCGACATCGTTAGGTACGAGTTCGCTTGGAACTAGCAGCACAAATACAACGACTAATACTTCAACGCAAAGTTCAATCGGTTATAATGGTTATAATACAGGAACGTCGAGTTTGGAACAACAGAATCCAAACATGTTGAATTCTGGAAATCAGTTCGCAAGCGCGTATAACATGGGACAAGTATCTCCGAATCATCACGGCGTTACATCGGCAGCACATCAACAATCTGGCGTGTGGACCCGTCACGCGCAAAACAATAAAATGACTGATGGACTGACAAGTTGGCATGAAAATTATAGGTGAGTTACTAAATAAATTATTATATTATATTATTATATCACAGAAGATCCAAACAGCAAATTATATTATAACAAATTGAACAGAAGCTATTTTTTAATGTATTAACAACAAATGATATATTACTTTCACTCTCTCTCTCTCTCTCTTTCTATATATATATATTTAAATGTATGACTCGAACTAAATTGAAACAGTATAAAGAATTTATCAGTCAAAAATCTAAATCGATTCGAATTGAAAAACCGACACGGATAAAAAAAAGTACTAAAAACACAATTTTATGGACCAAGATGCCGATACATCGAGAGTAAAAGACCAGTTGTGTCTGTTTCACTTTTCGATCAATCTGTAAAGCGTGTGTACGTGAATAATGCTTTCATACAAACCGACTTCGCTGTAAAGCTATTTTATATGATTTAGTTACGCACGATACGAAAATCAATGATGAATAGACTGCGTATCACAGGTAGCCTTATCCAACTGTGGATGTCTATATAGGTAGAAAAACAAATCAAAAAAAAAAATATCCTGTGTTACACCGGAATGCGATTGAATTATATATAAGGAGGTTTTTTTTTTACTGTTCGGTGAGTTTTGAAAGATTTTCACGATATCGACAGCATGGGAATTTAATACTTTTTCTAGTAATTGTTTCTTGTACAGTTTATATTAATATTACCGCCAGTACAGTCGGTTGAAACAATTTTTTATAGTTTGGACTTTTTAAGTATTCACACGAAATTTATAAACTACATAAATTTAACAGTAATCAGAGATAATATTATTTTTTTAAAAAAAAGTTTCAAATCGATTGTAATTAACGTCTATTTAAAAATTGTATGCAAATTAAAGAAATCTATAAATAGGAATGTAGTTTTCTGGTTTTACATAATAATGATGGGTGCTTAGTAAGGAACAAAGCTTACATAAATATTCTCTTATCTAGAATTAAATTTTTACATGCTGAACCCACTACCTGTTTAAGTGAATGATTTTAGGAATATATTAACGAATGATTAATATACACTGATGGTTTCCTTTCTCAATATATTCTAATGATTTCATTCAAGAAGATTATAGTTTCAACATACATGAATACAGTTTATTCCAAGCACAAGCATATCTATGAAAATCAATAAGTAAAACTAACTCGCTTTTTGTATTTTTTTAATTTAATTTATGTTTTACTGACAAACAAAATTGTCAGTTATTTTCTTTCTAAATTTTCCAATTTATTAATTCATTTGACTATCCAATCTAAAATATATATTGAAAATTGAAAGTACAGATTTTCTTTGAGATCGTTCGACATCTGACTTTTTTTACAACAGAATTTATATTCAAGATATTCAAATATTTCATTAAATGTTTAAAAAACTATTTATATATGACAATATTTAAATTATTTAAAATATATGCAAATAGAAATATCATATTTTAAAATAAGAACCGATCCAATCATCTAAATTAAATAACATCCAACAAAAAACTCTAATATAGTAAAACACATTCTTCTTTTAAAAATAAATTTAAGAAAAAATAAATAAATATATACCTTGATTTGATAATAACTAGAAATTGTAAAAACAAACATATATGAGTTTTATATTAAATTTAAAAAAGATATACTTCAAGTTCTTTTTATATATATATATATATATATATATATATATATATATATATATATAATTTTTAAAACATTTCAATATTAAATCAATTATAAAAAAGTGTTCCTTTATAATTGAATATTTCTCGAAGTAAATAAAGATATTAAATTAAGTACATAGAAAATAGTTCAAGAATAATAAAAAAATTATCAACATATTTGATTGCTAACGAATATAAAAAGCATTCATATTTTTTTAATTGAAAATATACTCTTCGACGAACATGGTGTATTAAAAAAATAATTACATCGATTTTTGAGTAGACTGAAACAAAAAGAAATTAAAGTAAAAGTGTTTCGATACAATGTCTAAATAAACCATTAAAAATCTTCAATTAAAACTTAATACCAAATAATATAAAGAATAAATAACATGAAAGAAAGGAACGTTGTATACAAATGTTGCGTATACGATGTTTAAATATAATATTACCAGTAGGCAAACCCACTGTTCGAAAATAAAAATCAAATCTAATAACATATCACTTAATAAATAAGCGGCCGGGCTATATTTAAGCGAACCCGCTTCCCGTTAATGCGCACCTTCGCTCGTCTAAAACTATTCATTAGATTTGCAAGCGGCAAATTAATTGCCAGCTACTATACTTCAAATACATACGATCACGTGATACGGCGGACACACGGCCGTTCGTACGATTTTGATTGTTAGGATTTCGAAACGGACGACTAACTTCATCGAAATGCACATGCAATCTCAGCATATAAAATACATATCATTATTTGGTAATATCTGTATTATGTCATATACGATTATTCAACAAAAAAATATTTTTTTTTTGAATTATCAACAACCTACGGTAACCTTAGACATAATTCATTTATATGTTTTGTACATATTTTTTATAATATTACATTATGTTTGTGTCATTGTTATACAATAAAAGTTTTCTTACAACATTTTCAGCACAAGTGTCATTTGATTTGTTCTTTAGTGATAAAAATAGCTGAATAGTTTTGATGTATAGTGCAATATAATAAATTAGTGAAAGTTTGATGTGGAACTATTATGAAAGGATCGTTTGAAACTATTACAGAAGGATCATTAATAATCTCGCCAGTTTCAAATAAACAATCGCTTGTAATCCTCTTAAAAATGTTTCGAAAACGGAACAAAAAACTACAATACATCATCAAACATTTGTCATACATATTTAAATATTATATATATATATATATATATATATATATATATATATATATATATATATATATATATATATAGTAGAGAGAGATAGAGGTCTAATCCTAGAAATTTCTCATTGTGTACAGTGGTTTGGCCAACTATCCGTCACTTTTTTACTTTCTAAATATTTATACGTAATAATTGATTTCCAATATTAGATTGTTTTACAAAAGAATAAAAATCACAATAACAAAAAGTAAATAAATGAATTATTTTATTATCTAAAGAAATATTTGTTTTCAAAAATGATTTTCTTTTCAAATCACAAGCCATAAAGTTTTCTGATCAAAAATATTCAATAAATGATTATTGATTTTTATTGATTATTTTTATACATATTTCATTGCGATGCAGTTATTCTAACATCACTAATGTATAGGTTGTTTTTTGGGGTTTTAAACCGTGTCGATAACTAAAATCATTAGACTAAGGTATAGAGAAAACTACTACAACATAAGAAGTGTATTTTTTGCAACTTATACGAATAAAAATATTAAAGATAAGTTTAAAGGTTTGGTAGAAATATTGAATTGAAGATTTGAGTTGAGATCCAGTTCAACTTGATTACTGATAATCAGTAATACATCATTTTTATTTTATTTTTAAAATAAGAAATGTATTTTTTTGCTACTAACATCAATAAAAACATTAAAGATTGAAGTCGGATAGAAAGACTGAATTGAACTGTGTCGAGGGTCAGGTGAAGTACTTTTATTACTGATAGTCAATAATCAGTAATAATCATTCTGATCAGAAAAAAATGTAATTATGTAGGATAAAAATTCATTTATAAAAATAAATTTATCCACAATACTGATTTAGTGTTTACTTACTTTCAACAGTTTAATTTCATCAGAAATCACTAATGAAAAGAGTCTATTAAGAAAATATTCTTAAACATTGTAAGAATATTTTGACATATATTTCTGTAATAATAATTCTCAGATGGCTAGCATACCAAAAGTAAGATATAATCAAGATAGAAAATCATGTATGAAATTATTCCTCTTCATTTCATCTCATCCCATTTAATAATCTTGAATTTGTTCTACACTTTGAAGACAGTGTCACTATTGAAATATCAAGCAACAATCAAAAAAGATTAATAATCAATTATTGAACATTTTTAATCACAAAAATAATTTGTGTGTCGTATGGGGATGAATGAAAAGTTCATCTATGAAAGTAAATTTTCTTTTCTGCTAACAGTTATAGCTGTATTATATTTTCAGTTAAATTTCTTTTTATTCTAAGACATTTTTAACAGTGATTGTTGTTATAATTCTTGTACCAAACAGAAATTTATAAGGAAGTGGATTTTTTATTGAACGAAGTTCACTTTAATTAATGAGCAGTTCTGAACAGATTTTACCATCTAGATCTATAATAAATCAGTCTCATATATATATATATATATATATATATATATATATATATATATATATATATATATACACATATAGAAAGAAAGAAAGAGAGAGACAAATTATAATATATTTAAAAAAAAATGTATTCTAATTTACAAATTTCTAAATCCACAAGGTATATTTCCCTTACGTAATACGTTGAACAAAATTCATTAAAGCTATTGTCACAAAATTAGTAAACTAATTTCCTGATATATTAAATGATTGTATGTGACTCGCATGAAAACTTTCAGCAAAGCTGATTTGTTTATTGTATATATTTACATGACTCATTCTTTGTTCTTGTATCATTGACACACTGATTGATTTTATTGAATACCTACATGTTGTTTTTTTTAGTTAATTATTTTGTATGTCACGCATGACTTTTTGATAAGTTTTTATTGTTGTAATTTTCAGAACGACAAACAAATAACAATGCTAAAATTTGTATTAGAATTATATACATACATACATATACATATATATATATATATATATATTACATACAAAAAAAATAGTTTTTGTAATTTGTGGGGTGAAAGAAAATGTATAAAATTATTAATAGATCTACCCACAGTGACAGAATGATATTTCAAGTTTGAAATTTATATATATATATATATGTAGCGAGTGTATGTATTGGTTTTGTATGAATATGTATGAAAAAGAGTTTGTTTATAACATAGAAGGAAACCAAATGTGTCATTAAGTATATATAAAAAGAAAAGAAAACCATTAAACTTAAGAATATTATTATATTAAGAAGAATGTATCTGATATAAATTTGTTTATAATTGCAGAAATCTTAATCCTGTGCTTAAAAATTAGTAGCTACAAAATTTATTTTTTATTTTATTTAAGTACTGATTAAAGTTGGTATAAAAGCTTTTATTTGGTACTCAATTATGTTAAAGTTTTTATTTGAAATGTTTTATCATGAATGAACATTTTTCTTTAAACTTAAAAACTTGTTCAAACAATTAATCTCGTATATTTTTTTTGTTACAGTTTATTCACTGGTAGTCATTACGGCGCTCATTCACCTACTGAAGCCAAGTCTGGGTACCCATATTTCGGTGGTATGGATATGTGTGCAAGTAGAGTCCATTAATATTTTATTCAAACAAATTAAATGTAAAGTTTTTTTTTGCAATCCAAATTTTTCAGGGATTGCATATTTTATGAAAATGAAAAAGACATTTTAAAAATATTTTATATCTGTCAGTTCCACAAATATCTATTTAACTTTTAAAATTTTTTCTGTATATTTTGTACATATATCTATACATTTCAGTTCCAAATGTTATTTTAATATTATTCAATAGATATTTGATTATTAGATTTAAATATAAAAGAAAATACAAGTTCATTAGATGCTCATCAATATCAATGAATTGAAATCATGAATGCTTTTGAGGTTATTTCGTTATTTAAACATATAATCATACACTTTATTTTATATTAAACTATCATTTAATATATAACACATTATGTATATATTAAATGAATATAAATTGTAATAATTTCTATAGTTGTTAAATATGGGATCATTAAAATACTATTCAAGACTAGTTTTAAATTCTAGTACAAAAAGACTTTTTGTACACTTGTGTTATATTTGTACATTATTGCTATTTTATACAGTTATATATATATATATATATATATATATATATAATTTATAATATACTGCCAATTTAATTAAATAGATTTTCTTCCTCTTTTAAAAAATAAATCTTTTCTAGTTAAATATGACTATTTTTATAAATTTTATATCAAAATATATTATTATAATTAATTGATGATATATTGGGAATATATTTTGCTTATAATTTTTTTGAAAATATTAAATAAATTATAACTATTTTACTGAAAGAAAGTTATTTATTTGATATACTGCAAAATTGTCACATAAAAGCTCATTTTAAGCAAAGCTGTCTTTTTTCATGAAAATAAATTATTGAAGTATAAATCAGAACAAAGTATATATACATTTTAGAAGAAAGAAAATCAAAAAATGTTTAGATTGCTTAGTATGAGATTAAATATTTTCATCATTCGGGCATTTAATAATATTTACTATTTTAGTTAACTATTTACTAATTTACTTACTTTAGTTAAATAAAAAAGTAAATAATATTTTTTTCGAAATGAATTAACATCAAAGTGTATCAGAAAGAACTACAAAGTATATATTTTTGAATGAGATATTTTTAAATTTTATTCAATTTCAGATTTATTTTTAATCTTCCATCTAAATTGAAAATCTATATAAAATAATAGAATGACCTGATATTCATTGTACTTTTGGATCGGCCAACTGTCTACTCTTCACTACTAGTTTCGGCACGTGTGCCATCTTCAGATATTAGAGATTTTATTATACTGGTAGTGTGGAAGAGACACTCAAATAATCCAAAATAACAAAGACTATCCGAACAATAGATCAATAGCATCACAAATATAAAAACGTACAATTTTAATTTTAAAATAATACAAGTTTAAAACATTCAAATCGGATTTTTGATTAAAAATGAAAGATAAAAAAAACACTCTATTTTAATTTATGTTCCTTGTTTGAAAAACATTATTAATTATTTCTAAATAATTTATATTTTTTAAGATTTCCTATAGAATAATATTCTATGTCCAATAAATAAATATACATAAATTTCTTAACATTTTCTTACATGTTCAAATAAGGAAAATGTACAGGAATTTAGTATTTTGTTAAAAAGCAAAACAATTATCTGATAATAAACTACCATTATATATATATATATATATATATATATATATATGATTTCTATAAATTTTAAATTTAATAGAAATATATTTTTAAATTATTACTTACTATTATTATTTTATATATTTAAAAGTAATATTAATATGAAAAGTGTACTTAAATAAATTGTAAATATTGTATTGAAATTAGATTATCAATAAAATATATGTTCAAAGTTATTTGTGAGCATTTTTTTACTAATTCCTTACTATATTTCTATATATGAAATAAGAAATTTTACAATACTTTACTTATGTTTATGCAATTTCAGGATCTACCATATTAATAAATGTTTTAAAAAAATTCAAGTATATTCAAGAAAGAAGTTATCAAAACATATTTATTTATTAATCACCATTTTATGTTATGATAAAAGAAGTAAAAAATAGTCAGCAAAGAGTTACCTATCCTATACTCTATTTTTCTAGTGTAATTATAAATATATTATATGAAAAATGGGTAAATCTACTAATCTGTATTAATAGAATCATAGAAACTAATAATAATTACTCATAATAAGTTGAAATATGAAAGACAATGATATTTTTTTAAAAAAAAACTAGTTGATTTCGCAATGGTTGCATTACAAATTACACTGTATTATAAGCTCTGAATTAAATTCTTTTAAAACTTTTTGAAAAAAATCATAAAAACACACCCAAATTTAATAACTGAACGTGATAATCCATAAACATAGAATGGTAGTTTTTAATTCGAGGTCTGTCATATTAATTTAAAAATGTTAACAAATTTGAAGAACTTATTTCGTAACACGACAATCATTTACATAATAAATAAATGAGTTAGAGTAAAAATATATACTATAATATACATAAAAAATCTATAAGTATATAATAAAATATTTAACAACAAACATATCTACTAAATCAATGATAACTCAATACATGTCATCGTATAAAATATCCTTGAAGAAAATATCATTTCATTTTAAATTTCAAATATTGTTACACGTGCTGACACCTTGGTGTATTGTATTTAGCACGTACAAAAAGTCATAAATTATTATTGTTAATAACGTGGTGGTTATTCTATAAAACTGTTAAAGAAATGTAAATCATTTAAATATAGCACGACAATAAACGTGCTATTCTTTTTTATATTAAGTATTCTTTCTCCATGACATTATTTATGATAAAGGTAGTATGTCCTAAATACTAGTACATTTTTAAGAAAATAATTTTATTTAAATGTCATTTTTTATATAATTTGTATTTCATTTTGGTTTTGTAATGAAATATTATTCAAAAAAAAACTATTTTTTTTAGAATCATACACAATACAAATTTGTATTGTGTTGTTAAAACAAATATATAAAATTAAATTTTAGAACAAAATCAGTTATTTACAGATCGGTTAACAATTTTGGAAATTTATCATTCTATACAAGAAATTTGGAGAAATCTCAAGAATCTGAAGTTATTTTTGAGTTCGCTATTTTTTTATTTTTGTTCCTCCATTACCGATTTGAGCTTTCGACATATTGAGATATGTACTCAGTACCAACCTGAATATGTCGAATGACGAAACCGGTAATAAAGAGACAGAAATAAAAAAGTAACTTCAGGGACAAGAAAAATAACTTTAAGCCCAGGTACACAGGAAATAAACACATTTATCCTCCTATTTATCTTTTGTTCATTGTTCTATGCGAATCCTGTAGACCATGTATGTGGTCTACAGAATTATTTTTTTCTACAAACAGTTTCGATTCTCAGTATCTTTAGATAGATCTTTAACTCTGTTTAAGATCTACTTGAAAATGACAAAAGTCTAAAATGATCGCAAAAAGTCGACTTGTTCCTGATTTGTAGGATTTTCATAAATCAATAATCTTAAGAAATTGGTAAGTTTTTTTAAAGAAAAATGACTGTAAATGAATAGAATTAGATTACATTATTCAGATGAAGAAAGAAAGTAATTGACAAAGCAATGAGAAAACAGAACAATTTATATAAAAGTTTTATATAAGAAAACTGGCTAGAAATCAGGTTTTTATTTTTTAATAATAAACTATAGTATTTATTTGAAAAAGAATAAGAGAACATATCAAGAAAAATACTCAATTATCATGAAAAAACTACATACGCCTATAAGGAAGAAAACAGCAAGATATTTCAACAGGATTTCTTCTTCACAATAACCTTCTATCTGATAATGTAAACAAAGTTTTGGTCTTAATAAAAAATTATCACAATATTTTTTTTACTATGAATGAATTGATTTTCATAGATGAATTTTTAACCTTCAAATGGACGACAAAATTTTTTTCCAACCAAAAATGAATTAAATAAATAATCTTCGATTATTTTTGACTGTTGCTAGTACGCACTTCGATATAAATGCAATTATCTTCGCAGAAATCAGAGATTTTTCTATACCTTACTGCATCCAGAATAATTAACCATTAAAAATTATCAATCATCAATCATCAATTATTGAATTATTTTGATCATAAGATATTTTTTTTATAATTCGTGAAGAAGTAAAAAATCATTTGCAATAAAGATTCGGAGTTAAGATTTAACATATTGATTTTGAGTGTAGAATTTGTCTTTCTAATAGATTTTAATCTATTTCTTTTTTAAATATGATAATTTTTATCAAACTTTATAGTTTATATAAATTAATTTTTGATAAAAACTCATTTTTGTTTTTACAGTCAAAAACAAATTTCTTGATATTTATAAGCAAATATTAATACAATTTATTAAATATTTATATATATTTAAATAAATATATACACATATATATATATATATATATATATATATATATATATATATATATATATAAGCAGCCTCTTTATATCCACTGCTGGATGAAGGCCTATTTCAAAACTTTCCGATTCAAACGAGTAAATTGGTCTCTTTTCTCTAAATTTTTAATAATTTTTATTTACCATCTGTTCGCCTGTTTTTTTAGTCTTTTTAAATTTATTTGTTCCAAATCAATAAATACTCGTCAATCGATTGTCTTCTCTTCTTGCAATATATCCAGGCCATTTTCATTTCAAACCCTTAACTCTTCTTATTATAACTCCAGAGCCCCTTACCCCTCCCCTGGATACACCACTGTACATACACATTCATACATATACACACTTAGTACGTGACTGAACACTTTTGAAACCCAGCTCCTGATTCTGAATAATTATTCAGAAAATGTCACAGCGAGTTGAAACACAAGAGTCTATAAAATCACGGAGCAATTAGCGAAAATAGAAAGCACATAAACGGAACACAGTAAATCTGTGAACAAAATGCAATATTATTCCTGAAAGTGAAAACCTGACTGTCGACACATAAAATTATAGGAAGTTAATTAAGGAGTTTCTCGTAAATTACGCTATACGTTTATTTACCGCTTTCTTGCCTCCACAGATTGGAACTACCTTCCTAATACACACACTTATACTACACAGATTTACACACACACATATATATATATATATATATATATATTTATATATATATAGATATATAAACTAAATACCGCATGTTGTTAATTCTATGAATAAAGAAATAAATTATTTTCGCTTGCTTGAATACACCATTAAAACGCGCATAAAAATATATTTTATATCACGGAGACTATTGTTGATTCTATGATTTATTGTCGATTAATGAAAAAAATACACTTAGTTGTATTTCGCGAATAATACGACTGGTGATTTTGAAATACTACCTCCTGCAGTGATTACTTTTTAATGATTGTATGTCATAACAATATTTGAAAAGTTTTCGGTGATTTTGTAATAATTTATAGCGAAAATTCTTTCTTAATTGAAAAGATCGTTTCCTGGGACACACTAACATTATATATATATATATATATATATATATATATATATATATATATTATATATATATAGAATTTCAGATTTATTGTTTTACACGCCAGAACGTCACTGAATAAAGAAAGTTGAGATAATTGAGTAAATAATATCATGTAATAGGATTTAATTAAATCGAAAAAACAAAACAAACTTTGGCGTTAAATAATTACATTGCCAAAACGAATACGAGAAAAAAACACTTGTCAAAAATAAATATCATTGTGTAGTGTAATGTTTAAATAATTCTGTGTTGAGAAAAAAATACTAAATCGAGTTGACGTCGTGATACATTAACTTTTTTTAAAAAAATGTGTTGTGACAAAACTCAAAAAAAGGTGACATGATTTATTCATTACGTGTATGTATACACGTGTTCTTACATTCTAAAATCGAATAATGTGTTTATTTATAAATTAAGTAATGAGATACTGTATTTAATTAACGAAAGAAGTATTAGATAAAATGATTCATTCATCTATATGTTTAGGGATTTGACAATCAAAACAATTTATACAATTTTAGTCTATCAATAAAGTGAATAATATATTTTATATGAAAATTAGAAAATAATATATACCGTATAAATCTGAATATAAAACGAGTCCCAATTTTTTCTAAAGAAATCATAAACAGCATTTTTATGACCACGATTATAAGAATACACGCAGTTTTTCCCACAGAAAACGTTAAAAAATATTGATTTAGGTTTTAACAGAAAGTAATATTTACAAAAATTGTACAAACATATATTTAAAACTCGATAATCTCTTGTTTAAAACGCCTACAGTGGCGTGCAAGCCTTCTGAAAATCCGAATATAAGACGACCTTGTTTTTTAATGAAAATGTGTCGAAAAAAACTCGTTTTGTATTCAGAATAATACTGTATATGAATTTTTGGAACTCATTTTTTTCCACTTATCTCGCAAAACAGAAAAACGTTCAAATCAAAAAGGTTTAATAATTGATTATTAATCATTTTTGATTATTATTTACACCAATTTCAATGGAGATACCATATATCTTTTTGTACCGTAGATTTTTTTAAAAAAATTGATACAAATATTCTATAGTTGATCATATTTCTTGTTGTATATGTAATGGAGTCGACATAGAAATACATATAACCAACAATCATTTTTTAACAGATTGATTAGTATTTTTTTGTAATTAAGAGAAAAAATACCAAATTAATTTATTATATATAAATTTAAAATGACTAATCACACCCTCACTGAAATTCATGTTGTCTCAATTGTCGAATTGATCAGTTTAAAAAACATTTGATAACAAAAACGCACCGATGAATAAATTACTAAGAAAATAAGTAAATCATTATTTAAATTTCATTTAATAATAATTTTATTTGCAAAAAAAATACTCGTTCAACACCAACAGTTTCTTCAATATATCTACACTAAATTACTTTAACTTCTTATGTATAAATACTAATAATATGATCATAAATTTTTATAAATATAATTTTAGATCAAATATTGTTCCATACATTATTTATAAAATAAATTATAAAAAAATTCTAACATCTAATAATCGAACAATCGAGTCCTTTTCTCTTAAATGGATAGTACTACAAGAAATATTTAATAAAATCATTCCAAACGTTTCATTATACCTATACATATCGAATGTAAAATTGAAATTGAATTAAAAAAAGATCATCTTCATATTCAATATATTTTGCATTTGGGGATGAACAAGAAAGTAATCTTTTATTTGTTTATCGCTAATTCGTCGAAAAATTAAATTCAGGACCAAGCTTGTTCACTACAGCCATGAAATTAAGTGATAGCATGAACTCGTTATAAATAATATTAAATGTTACAAAGTGATATAACTTAAATCATTAACAATATGGCTATTTTCTCATTAAAGCTGCGAATTTGTTATATCCGTACTAGTAATAACCGAGTTTTACTATATATATATATATATATATATATATATATATATATATATATATATATATAATCAAATAGTTTTAAGAACCAAAAAGTTATTAAAAACATTCCAATTTAAAGCTTATTTACTACAAAACCAATTAGGAATTAAAATTATCTTTGTACAGAACATTTAATGTAAAGCTACGGTTGTCAATCTTCAATTTTCTTTGCTGCAATTCACAATTCAGTTTCGTCGTTTGTTTATAACAAATAAAGCTTAGCGAATGTTGTTTATATTGTTTTCTAAGAATATTATTTATTGAACAACGGTTGGGTAGAAAAAAACGAATGTAGTATTTTTATTTTTATACGGTTTACATAATTATATATTTTTGTAAAATAAGTTACAAAAAAGTAAGTCTATCATCGACTGAAATTAACGAATATATTGCGATTTCAATTTTAAATGTTTTGTTCGATTAAACTGAAATTAGAAAATTTAGACATTCGAATGTATTATCATAATAAAGGTTGATAGATAATTTAGCCGACATGATGGTCAGTAAGAAAATAAATTATATTTAAATTCAAGTTTGAAGCACAGGCAATTAGATATCGTACTTATAACTCTTTCAAGCTATATATAACGAGGCAATGTTCCTCGAACCCAAATAAAAACAAAACTAATTATTGTCGATTTAATATAAAAAATATAAGAAAACACATCAGCGCCTATAAAACTCCTGTACTGTTTACAAAATGGATTATATTTGTCAATCTTGGCTACTCTTACAATCCTTAAATATATCATCGATAAATTTTAATTGCCCTGAATCAAGCTGATAACACTTTAGATAATTAACGAATATGTCATTGATTTAAAATTTAGATTTTATTACAAATTGAGTTAGAGTATTTATTGAGTATTTATTAACAAGTAGAATATCATAAAATGCGTAATAATTCGTAATTATAGATCAATACTGAGGTTACATTCACTTTCACAAACAAATCACTATTCTAAACGATACAAAATACAGATTTTCCCTGCCTGTGTTCTGAAGATAATTGAATCGTTATCGGAATGTAAATAAGTAATCAATAGAAAGTGAGAAATTGTTACATTTTAATAAAAAAAATTATGGTGTTTAGATTAAATTAATTTATACAAATGCTTAATTTAAGAACATCTCTAATTTATTTTTTACAAAATTAGTAACTTACGTTGTTCTGTGAAGTGATTCATACTGTTATTTAATTACAATAATAAATAAAATTGTTTAGATTAACTTTGAAACTTGTCATAATGACTAACAATTAATTAGAAAAAAAAATGATATCATTTTTATGTATATACCAAATCGAAAATATTACAATTTTGTACTATTTTCTTGATGACTTGATGACTTCTTTTACAACATTCAAACAGATATTGGATTTTTATTTCTTCATGAGTAGTATTTTATTAAAATTGAAATGTTTTAAGTCATTATATCATTTGAAATTTGTACTTTTTTATTTCTTTTTAATTAAATATTTTAAGTTATAAAAAAATTTTATAATAAATTATTAATTTTAATATTCGTATAAAATTATAAGAAATTTTGTATATTAAAAAAAATGCATTATTGGATAAGTATTGTAATTCTAATTAAATTTTGGAACAAAAATAATATTAAGAAAAAAAATATTTTAAGTATTTAATAAATTTATTGATACCTCTGCTTTATATTATATATATATATATATATATAAGATGGATGCAATAGTACTAGTCTTGCATTTAGTATGATTTGCAACAATTATTAAATGAAAAGACATAAGAAGAAGCAGATACAAGAAAAATTCGAAGAACAACTAGGAGTTGATTGAGCAACAGTTTCGAGACGATTGCATGAGATGGAAAAAATTTAAATGTTCTGAAAGTGGGTACCACATAAACTCTTCCAAAACAGAATTTCCCACAGGTTCAACTCATACATTTTTTTTACTTATCAGGTAATGTAAGAAGTATTTTTATGGAAAATTGTTATCGATGACAAAAATGTATTTTATAAGACAATCCTAAATATACATATTCATATATAAACCTCGGCTTTATCAATAACAAGAACAACACCAAATCCCCAAGCTTAAAATATCATTTTTTGAATGGTCTACTGTTTTACAAGCTCCTCCAGCCGAAAAAAACTGTTATAACCGAACAATGTTGGTCTTAAATTAATCATTTGCTCGAAGAAATGGTACGGAAACGACAATTTATTGAACAACAAAGCTGAAAAATCATTTTGGTGCATGTCAATACTATGCCATTGCTCTTACTACTCAGTAAACCATATTTAACTTAAACTGGGAAATTCTCTTGCATGTAGCGTATTAACCCGACTCAGTGCTTTATAATTATCATTTATTCCAGTAGATATCAAACTCTTCAGCTGAAGAGATTTGAATAAGATACAAAAATGAATCGAAAATTATCCTTCAGATAACAAATCGTAGAAAGAGAGGACTACTATTTTATTATATCTTGAATATTATAAAAATTAAACAAAACTTGTCAAGAAGGACAAACTTTTACACTCTTCTAATAGGTATGTATACAATGATTGATAATTTTTTAAAATATACTATTTTTAAAAAATATTCTTATGAAAGAAAATAGTGTTGGATTTACTTAACCGTGAACATTTTAATTATAAGATATCAGAATTAATTCACCATGTATGCAATATTCCGATTACATTTATTGTACAAATAACCATACGTTATTATAATATTGAAATAAAAACTATTTATTATAGAATTTAATATCTAACCATCAATTCAATAATGCATTGTTGAACTTAATGACTTTATATTTTATTTTTATTATTAGATTCAATTTTATAATTATAATTACAAAATATAAATAGACTTTATTACATGTATATATATATATATATATATATATATATATATATATATATATAGATTATCATCTGTTAGTATGACATAAGAAATATAGAATATAACTAGAGTACAATAGATGTTATGGTAAATTAAGATAGCTTTCAGTATATTATTTGTCCCCTATTTTGTATTTGTCCTACCGAACTGTGTGTGTTCTATGTCTATACTATGTTTAGTGCATTGTATACTAGCACTATTCCTTTATGAAAAAGTTTTTGTCGTCATGTCATTTTCATATGTATCTTGAAAGATTAACGACAGACCACCAAAAGTAGAATATATTGTAAAAAGTGTAAAAGCAACTTTTCAGTTTTAAATCAATAACACCTTGCTGGGTATAAAAATACGGATAAATTTTATTTTTATACTCTTTCTAATTATATATATATATATATATATATATATATATATATATATATATATATAATTTTATTCCTTTTAAACAGAATAAAAAAAAATATCAATAAAATTAAATAATTCTATACACATTCAATAAGTAATAATATACAGAAATCTTTTCATTAAAAATAAAGACTTTTCTACAATTAATTAAGTAGCAAATGAATTAAATTATTAATATTTCTTCAAGATTAGAAGAATTTCTCAAATGTTACATTGAAATAATTAAACACGAATTTAAGAAATGTGTGTAGAATTTTATTTAAATAATTATTTATATATATATATATATATATATATACATATATATGAACGAGAAAAGTGAAAAACATGCAGAAGTACTTGTAAAATTGTACTTACATTCTATGTTGATTGTCAATCGCAGTGAATGCGTATCAGCAGGCTAGTCTGAATGTCCCGCCCTGTCATAGAACCCATTGGGGGGTCATCGGTGGATGCTCTGTCCCTCTATTGTCTACTCGCCAAGTGTTGTAAGGTCTATAATTGGATTTAGAAGTTTTGTTTTGGTATTTACGAAATATATATATATATATATATATATATATATATATATATATATATATATATATATATATATGAAGGCTTTTATAACAGTATTTAAAATATCAAGCTATGAATTAATATGTCTCAAATTCAAATTTGAGAAAAAATGATTTTTCTTATTTTAAAAATAGAAATAAACTATTATATATTTATTTATGATTATTAATCACTGCTTTTACACATTTCGATGTCAATATCATCATATTAAAACGTTAAGTTGGATAAAAATAATATTTTCTCTGATTGTTAAACTTTTTTATACCTTAAAGTTCTTAAAATGATAGAATCTCTATTTAAAGATGTACAAATAACAATCAGCAACAATTAATAAACATTTCTGGTCAGAAAAAGTGCTATCGTTTTGTGAGATGAGAGAAAAAAATCATTCCGATCCTAACACTAACATTTACATTTATGAATATCTGTTGTCAAGTCAAAAGTTATAGTTTATTTTCTCTGAATTTGTCAATACGTGTGTACTTAAATAGTGTTAATTACGTCACCCGTTGTTCGTCACTGAAATAAAATACAAAAAATTACAATACAACGTACGCACGTATGAACATACAATACAGATTCGTACTGCAAACAAAAAGACAATTTTGTACGCTCCCTGATAACAAGTTAAATATTTAAAAGTCAGAAATAACTGTGGCTGCTACTGAGCGAACTTGAAAAGTTCTTATTGCCCTCATAAATTTTCAGTTAAAAATGCGTCCATAGTACAGACTTTCGTCTGCTGGTGAACGAAAAAAAAATAGATATGTGTGTGTGTATGTATATATATATATATATATATATATATATATATATACATATACATATACAGGTCATAAACCCTAAACATAGTACAGGAACAACCTGACGAAATGTTGATGAATTTATTGACGCTATTGACAATTTGTCTTGCTGTAAAATAAAAACATTATTTTGCTACTGATGCTTTTAGTGTTTTACAACTTCTGGAAACTGTATGGTAACGCAATGTCTTCGTGAAATGGTCAAGTAATGGTTTTTTATACTTTTTTTTAGAGTTATAGATTGTCAATGAAAAAATATTATTTTATCTATATTACTGTTTATGAAGAATACTGTTAATGATTTATATTTGAAATTTTCTAGAAACCTTTATAATAGTTACTGAATAAACACAAAATATCCCACTATGTCAATTTAAAAAAAATAGACTTTAATAATTGTTAAATATATAATAAACACACATACAAGATTCAACTATGCATCAAATTAATTATAAAACACATTATATACAAAAATAGAAATAGTCTTTTCTAAATTTTAAATAAGTTTCTATTTAAAAAAAAACTATTTTAAATAATGAAAAAAGAATATCAAATTTTAATTTAAATTAGTTTATTTATTAAAATATCTCAAATATTTCTTCTAGAATTTCTAAAACAATTAATATTTACACTGATTTCTAAAAGATTAAGATTGATTAAGACATTAATTGTTTTTTTTAAGTAATTAAAAGTAATTGTTTTATTTTGTGTAATTTTTCAATCAGTCATTTTTTTCATGAATATTTTAATTAAAATTAACAAATTTCCTGTATGAAATCTAAATAAGGCGAAGAAAAAAGTTATTGTACAAAGACTAAATATTTTCATTCTTTTTCTGTATTTCAGTTCCATTAAGAAAACAAATAGTATGAGTTTATTAAATTGTGAATTTATAAAATATAATAGCATTTATTTCAAACTAGAAATATATGCATGACAAATTTCTAAAATTGTGGATTTGTATTTTTTGATATGTAACTAATTTTATATTTTATTTGTATTTTCTACCTGTATAAATATAGATTATTACTTTATTATTTTTATATCGATTCGAGATATAATCTGGCTATAAAAAAATTAATTTATCTAGACTTCAATTAAAGTCTAAAATAATTATTTCTAAATAATTATTTTAAACAATTTATCGATTTCAAAATTCAATTTTTATTTTTAACAAGTATAGTAACAGTTTTTCATTTTGTATTGTATTCATATTTTCTATCATTGTTTATAATTTTTATTATATATAGTCAAACAGTTTATAACGAGCTGCCAGCTTTAGAGAGAAATTATTCATGTGGATTTTTATGCCTATATATTTCCAAAAAATATTTACTTTTATAAACGGATGATTCATAGAATACCGAGAAAATTTTCCCTTCTTAAGAATTTGCCAAACTAATAGTAGTCACTTTTTTAGAACATTCCGAAAGATAACTGTTCTGTGAATTCTCAAATATAAAATTATATATATATAATATATATATATATATATATATGTGTGTGTGTGTGTATGTATGTCACTCTCAATATTATCTTTTTAAATAAATTCTTTGTTATTAATTGAAGATTAGTTAGTTAATTAGTTATTTTTGGTAACTTAGTGCTCTGATGGTGATGGCGTTTCGATCGAAATAAGTGACAATTGAAAATAATCAATAATAATTCACTGAATATTTTTGTTTGAAAGAATTTAGTATAGTTAATGAAGTGAAAAAAAATCATTTGTGATAATTATTCGGTTTTTAAGAGAATATTGATAATTAAGGTTTTTAACACCTGAACACAAACACAAAATAAAAAGATACCCTGTTTTCTTACCCCTGTTCTAATCACCACTTAATTCCAAAGCAAAATGTCTGAGTGCCAATCAATATGAGAAGATCATTTAAAACTCTGATAATTAATTAAATATTCAATTCTGTATGTTAAATGAAGTGATGAATATATTTATATGCATTTCTAGGTAAGTATGAAAGTTTTATTTAAATATTACGTTTATTCTGTACTTCAAACACGTATTATTTTCTATCATAACTTACTTCATATCATATTATTGGGATTTATATAAAAAAGACGGAATGGACGTGGAATTTATCTGCAATTGATATAACGAGTGATATCACTATATAGTTCTGTCACTGTGATTAAAATCACTTTTGCAAATATTTTTTTCACTCACCACAAACCACAAATAATTTTCTGATTAAAAATATTGACTCTATTATTGATCAATCTTGATTCAATCAATTGATTATTGTTCATTATTGACTGTTGCTTATCTACATTTTAAGATTAGAATTTTCTAGAGTTCATTAAAGGTGTACGATATTTTTAAATGGATTTTATAATCTATTTTAATTGTCTAATCTAGTTATGTCTCAATATATGTGACACTGTTCCTATACTCTTTTTCAAAAATGAATGTTTCACACATCACAGGAACAATAAATATTTCTGATCAAAAATGTTCAATAACTGATTGATTACTGGTAACGTGCAGACAAGCCTAAGATTTTTCTATACCTTAACACTCTGAGAACGATGGCATTGTTATCAAAATGAATACAAACTAGTCAAAAATGATTAATAATCAGTTGTTGAACAATTTTTATATGAAATTGTTTTTGTGTGAGGCGAATGAAAATTTTATTTGTAATAATGGGTAATGATTGAAAAGGAAATCGATCTCATAACATTTACTAAATCGAAAATTGTATTATATTTATTATTTTTAAATTTTCATGTCATATTTTGAAAAAATAAATCTTATAAAATTTAAAATATAATATAGAACCATTTTTTTAATTTTTATTCTAAAATAAAACTTTCAAATAGACATAAAAAAAATAATAACAAAAGGATCTGTCATTATATATATATATATATATATATATATATATATATATATATATATATATATATATATATTTGTTTATCAATATATAAAAGTACTTTTATTTATTGTTGTATGAATCCGAAATAATTATCTTATACGATTTAAACGTTTTAATTCTTTTTGTTCAATAACATTACCAGTAAATATCTTTATTTCTTATGAGAATCTTCAAACTACGATTTAATTATAAAATAAGTTTTTGTTAAAATATTTTCTCATTTGTTTTTTGTTTCACTCAATAATTCAATTTCTGATATCTGAATGCAACCATCCAGAACGTGGTTTGTGTGAGATTTGTTCAATATCATTACACCAAGAAATTATGCGGTAAATTATAATGCAAATTACTTTTCACAATTTTAAAATGTATACAATTTCACTCAGTTCTTAAAAATTATCAAATGATATATATATATATATATATATACACATATATATATATATATATATATATATTAGAGAGAGAGAGAGAATTATATTTATATTTTGATTTCAATTTCAATAAAACAACTGTAAACATTTTATTAATTGGTCAATTGTGTATATTTGTACATTTTGCAATTGTTTACACCACTTTTATATTTTCAAAGACTATCCTCATGATCAATAATCAATTATTGGACGTTTTTTTCAGAAGAAAAGTACGTTTTATATGCGAATAGAAAATTCATTTACAAACATGAATTTATTTATAACTATATTATATGAATAAAATAATTATCAAATAATGTCGAGTTTAAATTAGAATTGAGTTGCAAATACATCATAACAAATATTAAAAAAATATATTAAAGAACAAGAATAAATACAATTTGCAAAAAAAATACAATATGGATAAGATTTTTTAGATATACTACACAAGATAAGAATATCAGTATCATTTATCAATTTCTATTGACATGTTACAAAATATTATAACATATTTAGGATAAAAGGAGTGGTTTTATATATATATATATATATATATATATATATATATATATATATATATATATATATATATGAAATAAAGATAATTAATAAAAGTTTTATGAATTTACTATGCATTATAATAAGAAAATTAATTAGATTTGCATACAATTATTCAAATCATTAGTTACTACTTTCATGTGCTAAACACTTACAGAAAGATCATTTATATTTGTCAAAAAAATCAATTAGTTTATAATAAATCTATTATTTTATTGATATAAACATACAAACACGTTCTTTTTATTCAGAACACAAGTTTCTAAAAATTTATTTTCAGTCTTAATGAATGAATTATTCATTATATAAATTTAAACAGAACCAATTGAGATATCTGTTGTTCTAACTAGAAAATGTTTGTAATATTTTAATTTAAAAATAGGACGAAAGTCAAATTTTCAATTAGGGGCAATTACCTTGCAGTGTGACAATTTAATTAATTTTTTCAACGACATGTCTTCAAATCGAGGTCTATAAACAGTTACAGTTCTCTTTCTATTTGGAAGGTCGTGAGATCAATTGAAAAGCATTCATGGTCGAATTCTTTTATTTTTTATTCAATATATTTCTAACCCTCAAGATATTCGTTTAATAAGTTATTTAAGAATATTTACACATAAATATAAATTATAAAAATTTTATAAATTCATATTTAATATACTGGTTAATATTTCATAGAATTTATTAATTTTTTATTAAATTTATTCCAGAAAAAAATCGATTATATATATGTATATATATATATATATATATATATATATATATATATATATATATATATATATGTATATCTGTACATGAAATATTTCATCAAAATTTGTTACACGATTTGACAAAGCATCAATCTTTCATCGAAGACTGAAAATTCGATAATCCGTCAATTATTTGCGAGTGAAGCATTTGATTGAAATTCCCTTACACTAATAGTTTAAGTGGTTTATTCTATCTAATGTTGATCTCAATTTAAACCGTTGTGGTTTTAGTGATCTTAGTGATATTAACCGACAATCAAGGCTGGAATTCACACTGTTGATCGAATGGTTAATCAATCCAATTTAATCACTAAACATATACAGTGATAGCGCAATTTTGCTTTGATAGGCAACTTCATGAAACTAAGTATTTATTTTATACATTTCTTATCATTTTATGCAAGTTACTATTAATTTTTTTATTTAAATATTTTTACAGCACAGAATATAAAAGTTTTAAACCTATTTTTTCTAGCTTAAAATGTAATCTGTAATAATATTTTAATAACTGTAATAACTTTATTTACTAATCTACTCATTATTTCTTTAAAACAATTCCAAACACATTGTATATTTATAAACTGTTTTGAGATATCTTTTTATTAATTAATTATGCGCATTCTCTCTCTCTCTCTCTATATATACACATATATATATATATATATATATATATATATATATATGTATACATATATATATATATATATATATATATATATATATGTATACATATATATATATATATATATATATATATATATATATATGCACACACACATTTAATATCAGATTTAAGGTCCATATTTTACAAATGAAATTAAAGTTTCCTTCAACGAAATTTTAAGTTTTAAAATTCATTAAATATTAAATTCCATAAATAATGAAGACTTTTACGCATTAAAAAATAATTCCTCTACATAAAATCATTATTTTATAAATATTTTTAAAAATATATAAATTATTTATTTACTAAGAAAATTCAAAATAATAACTTTATTAAAATTACATCTGGTCTGATATTAAATTCGTATTAAAACTCTGATTTGCCATCTAATTTATTAATCAATCATTCAGTAACGACTTATAAATAAAAATCTGTGTGTATGTGTGTTTATATATATATATATATATACACGATTATACCAAACTAAAAATTACCATCTGTTTATAATATTTGATATCAGTATAATTAAAAATAGAACGTAGATCTAAACGCTAAGAAACGTGTATTGTGATTTATGTATTATAAAATGATTAATCAATTCTATCCAATTTTATGCATTATTAAGTCTGCTTCTACAGTGATTAGCCCACGTTTAAATATACCTTTTTGTGTTTCTTACTTTAATATAAGACTTCATTAATATTCAAAGCGTTCACATTCGCTTGACAGAAATTAAACAACCTGCGTTTTACTAATCACTCTGAGTATTTTTTTTTATTTCGTACACTTATTAATTACAGTATTTTATATTAAAACAATGACATACATATAAATTAGGTGTTTATAATTTTTTACTTGTGTTAGTTTTATAAATTGTAGAGAGAGTCGATACAGTTGAAACTAGTGTTAAATAGATGTTAGTTTTATAAATTGTAGACATTAAATCAGTTCAAACAGAATAAAACATATCATTTTTTTTTACTTTCATTTGAAATTAATAGTAAAAATAATTAGACCTTAAGTATTGACAACGATAATATTTTAGATATCGATAAAATTCAAATTGTTAAATAACAAAAAAGAAACAGTTTCATTCAAAAATGTTGATTTTTTTTCTTAACAATTTAGCACTGAATTTTTCATACAACATTATATGAGGATAGTTATAACAATAAAGACAACTAATAAAAAAAAAATACTAAAACTCAATGTTAAATAGTAAAAATGATCAGAATTATTACTTTTCTAGTATTACAGACATAATATTGGCAAGTATTCTAATAAATTCCATTTTTACATCCTGGAAACATTTTCTTCGTATCCAAATTCGATAAAAGGAAACAGAAAATAAACAATGGATGATAGTTTTATTCATAGAAGAATCATTGCCTTCTGATATAATTTATCCAAGTAGACATATTATTACTTAACTTGATATCAATTTAATCAGTAAATCAAAAAAATAAAAGTTTAAATTGTTTAAATAAAAAAAATATCTCCACAAAGAAAATATACAGAGAACACTTTTATAAAATTTACAATAAATAGAAATACTTTTTTTATTTACAAAAAAAACGGGATAGATAAAATAAATTTAACTTACTAGAACGTCTCTATGACGTTATAAATATTCTCAAAGAGAGCGACAAGCCAATAGACCGTTAAAATAAATGTAACTTGTGATTTATTGTAAACTATTGAAGACTGAATTGCAAACTGGCTAATTAATGAAACAATTCACACACATGTATATATGTATGTATACAAAGAGAAAGAGAGAGAAAATTAGTTTGATTCTAAAAAACTTATTATAAAAAGAATTTCAATTTTCTTTTTTATGTATTTTGATAAAATGTTATTCTTTGAATTCTAATTATATTTATGAGATGATTTTTGAAACAAATTGTATTGTTCATAAGAAATTTATTTTTATTATAAAAAATCAGCGTTATTTCTATATTCAATTTAAATTAAAAATACAACTTTTAAATTAGGTACAATAAAAAATTTAATAGCATTTTAGAAAAAGCTGCACAAGTGGTTACGCATCTTAAGAGTTAAGTAGTTTTTTATAAGTGTCTAGAAATTTGCAACGCAGCAACTAAATAAAATGTAATGAGATCATTTTAAATTAACGTTTTAGTCCATTATATATACATACATACGTTTGTATGTATGTATTGTTTGAAGCTACAAAAAGAATAACATTCTTGTATAAAATTTGTTTTCTAGTCAATGACCGGAAACATAATCATAACTCCTCTATGAGTATCGAACGAGTTAAACGTTCAGAAGAAATAAAAGAAACACACAAAGGCAATACACATTAACGTTACAAGAAGTAAATTTCAGAAGTCAAACAGTAACAGAAGTTCGAAATACATACGTACATATCTTAGTTGACAGTTATTATTTCATTTATATTATATGGAGGTTTTCTGTACGTTTTTATGATACGATCCCCAAGTGCACATGCACTATGAATGCATGTATATATGTATAAATATCTTCAGTAAACGCATTTTAGTAGCATTGAATGGTGTGCGTGAGTTACTGTTCTGGACCAACCTCTGTTCGCAAACGTTCTGTCTAAATGTAATGATTTTACTGCAAAGCAATAAACTAATAACTTGTACGGATTTATGTTTCGAAAGTTGTAAATATTTATTGAACCGGGCACTATATTTTCTTTCTTTTATTGATGCATGATAAGGTGCTTGCAACACGTTTAACAATAATTTATATATAGGTTCTCAAAATGTGTCGAATCTACAAGAATGTAACAGTGCAATCGTCATTATTCCTGTGATCATTCTGTTTAATTTTTAAACATAAACCATCACTCATATTTGGTGATATGCAACAATATTGGTTTTACACACTAATCCTATTTTTGTATATATATATATATATATATATATATATATATATATATATATATATATACGTAAGCATAATAAATATTTTTTGTAAAATAATAAAAAAAATCTAAAGAAAACAGTCACCACGCAAAATCATAATAATTCAATTCAATCCAATCATAATAATAATTAGTTACTTATATGCTTAATATTTCTATATTAAAATTTTTATTATAAATGAATAAAAATTACAGTTATTATTTAATTAACATCTATTTGTTACACTCAATGACTAAACACTTATGAGAATTTAATCTTTTAAATAACAAGTTTTGAATATATTAAAAATAATTAGTGTGTATACAAATATCAAAATTTAAAAAAAACTCAAATAATAAACAGAAAAAATGTATAAGGAATGAAATTGATCTTAAACAAAATCAGTTACAAAATGAAATAGATTTTTTTACCACTTTACTCATAAAAGTATTTCTATTTATGCTATTTTAAAAATAAAAACTCGGTTTAAACATATCCAAAATACAGTATAATCCCAGTATTCTATGTATATATTTGTTAATATATTAAAATAATAGTCAAATACCTTCTGTAACGATTCTACAAATTTCACTACTGTTACATGTATCTAATTATTATATTGATGTATTAATTTCAAAGTAGTATTTAATTATTTGAAATAATTACAGTGTAAAAATTTAAACACGTCCATACATATACAACAACTAACTTCTAACAAGTCTACATCTACAAATGAAATATACCGTTGGAACAAAATATTACTTGTATAAGTCTCCGATATACAAAACGTTTACAATTATTATAATACTGATTTAAAACGAAATTATAGAATTGTATAACTGAGTCAATATAAATCGATCAAAATAAACAAGAAATTTTAAATTACGTCACAGTTATTAAATGTTGTTATAAGCATTTACATTACGATTCTCTTATAGCGGCTCAATGGTCTAGGGGTATGATTCTCGCTTTGGGTGCGAGAGGTCCCGGGTTCAAATCCCGGTTGAGCCCAATTCTTTTAACATTTTTCATTACATTCTATTTAAAATACTGAATCGAACATAATTAAAAAAATTTTTATATATTTATATACCAGAGAATTATTAAATAAACAGGTATACAATTTTAACCTTGTATGCATTGTATTGATGTGTAGATTGACGTCATGACTATATTCTTAGCTGAGAGGCTTGAAATAACGGTCCCATGGTGTAATGGTTAGCACTCTGGACTCTGAATCCAGCGATCCGAGTTCAAATCTCGGTGGGACCTGTAGGTTTCTATTTTAATGTTTTGTTTTATGACATTATGTATTAACGTAAATAAAAGATTGCAATACATATACTAAAAAGAGTACATAATGAATATTTTCATACATTGAAAAATAAATAAGAATGTATGATTATATATAAAAAATTATATCAAATGAGATTAGAGATAAAGAATTCTTATTTTTTAAAAATCTGTAACGACCTACAAAATAAATAAAGATAATTCTTATATGTGATCTGAGTTATCAGTTAAGAATACAGTATTTATTTACAATACATAAGTATGTATGTGTGTGTGTATGTGTATGTGTATATGTATATGTATATATATATATATATATATATATATATATATATATATATATATATATATATATATATATATATATATATATCCTGTTGATAAATAGTTATATATGTTTTTACTCTCAATTGATTTATAAAATTCGCAACGTCATATTTACAGCATATTTTTTGGAAAATTAAAATCTAATATGCATTATTTGATTAATACAATACAGCAAAAAAATGTTTATATATATATATATATATATATATATATATATATATATATATATATATATGTTCAACTAATTTACAGTCCAGTTCGCTAAATTAACTTGGCTGATGTTTTATTGCTAATTATAGATGCTAATGTACGAAAATATTTTAATCAATTTATTTGTAAAATAAAATATATAAGAAGTTGAATAATTTGTTAATGAAATAAAAGACAAATATATGTAATAACAAACTTTTAAATTTAGTTCTTTAGCTTTGAGTGCTATTTTACACTTCATGTATATATATGTATATATATAGTATTGTACACATTATTGTCGAAAATATTTTATTATAATGTTCATTAAATAAAATTCTAAGTTATAACTAAATTAAAGTGAAATACTATAATCAGTATATTAAAACACTCATTATTTTCATAAAAAGTGTATATCTATGCAAAAGTATTAAAAAGATAATGATATAAAACGTAAGTGTTGATGATATCTGTTTATATTCATTGTATATATATATATATATATATATATATATATATATATATATATATATATATATATATATATATATATATATATATATATATATATATATATATATATATATATATATAGTGTACAAAATTTGTCTAAATCTGTTCAGTAGGCATTTGGAAATAATATTCTATCACACAGTCGATTTATTTTTATATTAATCACTACAAACTACCGCACACAATCTCTATGCTACTCACCGATTGGCTGCTACATTAAACAAAGCAAACCAATCCACCCATGAATCTAATAGTATCATACAAACGACATACACACATACACACTCCTGTATATAATAACTATCCTTCCACTATTTTAATACTATTCACAGCACAAAATATAAACGGGACAAGTTTACTAAACACATTTTTACCTATCGATCTATTTATCTCGCTCCATAATATTTGAATCGAGCGCGTTTTCTTTTATTTGTTTCCATACAAAACAAAATCCAATCATGTTTTATTAAACAATTGCGTGCAAAGTTGTTTCGACGAAGGGCGTTCTTTTTTCACATCAACACAAACAAACAAATATATATATATATATATATATATATATATATATATATATATATATATGTATGTATATTCTCCAATTAAATATAAACACACAAACTATTGTGTGAGTTGTTATTGAATAACGTAACCATTTTATATTTCAGATTTCACAACGCCTTTTCTCACATTGTTGGTTTAATTATGATTGATTGTGTATATATTTGACAATACCATATAATTTTATAAGAAGGTATATAATATATATACAAAATAATATATTTTCAGGTTAAGAAGGGAAAATATTTTTTAAATTTCTTAAAAATCTCTCATACTACGAAACACTAGCAAAATATATTATCAAACTAAATGCAGAACAGAAAAGAATCATTGCTAGATTTATGTGGGACATGTGTAATAGAAAAAAGTAAAAATTCAAGTGAATAAAAAAATTTGTGTACAAAAACAAAATCAGATATTATCAAATTTCCTAAAGATTAGGACATGAAAAGAAATAACACTTTTCCAGACATATTAAACGAATTTTTAAATTCGCTTAAGTATAGAAAAAGAGATTTTGTTATTCGTTAGCCCTCTGAATATAATAGCATTATGATTAAAATAGGAATTGAACCAAAGAGTCAAAGTATTTGATTGTGATTCAATTTTAATATCTTGCCCTTTTTCCAAGTGTATTTTTTATAATTTTCAAACAATTAAATACATTTGTATATTATTAGTGTCTTTTTAAACAGAGAATTATCCTGAAGTACAACAGTTGAATAATTTTTAATATTTATAAATGAAAAAAAAGAAAGAATACTACTTGGTAAAGACTTAAAAAAATCGAATTTTAAATAAAAAAAAATGAAAAACAATTTATAAGAAAATATCTATAGTTCGTTCGAATTTTCTATGATATTCGAACGGCGCAGATGGAAGATTTAAAGTATTCGCATTCATCTTTGCATTTCATGCTTGTCTAAAACGAACAGTAGTTGCAGCACCCACATACATCGGTCGATACGTCGAGTACCAAAGGCACAAGCCTGTAAAGAAATAACGAATAGCTTGATGACAATAATCCTAATAAGCGAGAATCCTCGGAGGATAACTATAAACAGGATAACAATAGTGTATCAGGATATGGCGGACCTACATGGTAGTTAAAATTACCTTTCTGTAATACGCTTTTAAACAGTGTCGGAGACGAAAAATTCTCGTTTACAGTGCGATATTCATATTTAAATATATTTATATCTAGATTTGTAATCTGTAGAATTAAAGTATTTATGATAATAAATCGTTACAGAGAGATTATTGAGAGTATGTTGTAGAGAAGAAATAAAAGACTCAAGAACATTTTTACTACGAACGTATCAATACAAAAATGGGGAATATAGGGAGAAATATTGATAAAATTCACAAATAAATGTTCACTTTCTAAACACCACAAATTTTTTTAATGAAAATATTCAATAATTGAATATTGTTCATTTTATTCATGCCTTATACCCATTTCGATTGAAATTCAATCATCCACAGAGCATTAAGTTACAGAAAAATTTTTCTGTTTTATATGATAGAATAGAATGAAGTTATCACCTTTTACTCAAATGTAAAAATATTAAATATGGAGAAATACGAGTAAATACATAAATTAATAACAAATTAAAAATAATGCTCTGGACCTTAAAGATAAAACATTATCAAAACTGGATTGAATCTGAACATTTCACGCTTCAACAGACTTTTAACGCTTGTATAGAATCATGTAGAAAAATGTCTAATAAAAATCCAGTACATAGAATAAGATATTTCCTAACTTCTAAAAGTCCCTTTATTTGACGAATTACCTTTGCATATACAAAACAATATAATTTTTAAATCTGTATATAAACTTATAACTTTTTCAATGATTTAAGACAAACCTTTAAAATAAAACAACTATATGAACTTATCTCTTTTCACAAAAATAATTTTATTCCTTGACATATTTAATTATTCAAAAACAAATCTAATATTCACACATAGATTAATAAATACAGCTAGAATTTCTAGAAAAGAATAGAAAAAAAAATAAATTGATAGTTTTTTTTACTAATTTTATAAAAAAATAAATATAAAGCTATTTTTGAGAAAATTACAAAACTCCACCACTGAAATAATTTTACTGAACAGCGATACGCTTAATTAAGACCATACTAAACCTAAACTTGTATCCATTCTTAAAACTTTGAACGTGGAACCTTTATCGTATAATACATACAAATAAACGTATATATAATCTACGAACAGTAAATATATATATATATATATATATATATATATATATATATATATATATATTCATACATATATAAGGATAACATGGTTTGCTATCACAGGTCGTTTCGTTACTCGACAACACATCTGCTAACGTGAAATCGGAACAACAATAGGCGTTAAACAGCACGAATAACAATAGTGGATGATATTTCGCGACATAAAATGGAGATAGGTGTTTATGTTCTCTATTTGATTTTTGTATTAACATTCGTTACTTTTTCATATATTTTACAATATTCGCACGTATTAACAGTTTTATTTTTTAATTTTGAGACTTTTTATGAATTTTTCCAAGAAGTTGTATATATATATATATATAATAACCTCTTTGTTATTCGATGATTTACGTGGACAATAAAATATTTTTAACAAAAAGAGGTTTATAAAATCGAAATTTTTATTTTTTAATATCAATGTTTCAATTAATAAAAATTGAAATTTCTATGAAGGCTACAAAATGATAGAAAGATTTTTTTTAGTATTTCATACACAAATTTGATATGGAAATAATATATTTGCAGGAATAAATATTTGAAATAAAATACTTGTTGAAAAATAATAATAAAACCAAAGTCGATGTTACTAAATTACAGACCGAAAATCCACTTTAAAATGATATTAACACAACTATTAACACGATGAAATGACACTTTCATTTAAAAAAAATAAGGTTAGAATTCAAAAAACCAAAACCGCAATTGTTTTCCTATGAACCCAATATTTATACTAAAAATTTAATAACGTCTATCTAAAATCGATACATTTATTTAATAGTACTACAATTTATAACGAAAGATCAATTTTTAAAAATTATAATTTTATCAAAATCTTAGAAAAAAATGTTTGCATTACATTCTTCAAATTTAAAAATATTTCTGATAAAAAAAATATTATTCTATGAAAAAACAATGGGTTAAATTTTAAAATATATTAATTTTTTATTTTATATTCAGTTTAAAAACGTTTTATTCATTTTGTTAAATATATAAAATCTATCTTTTTTTATTTTATAATGGGATATGTTTTCTTAATTCATACATATATATATATATATAACAGCATTAATCACAAATGCAAAATCATTAAATAAACCTAACAAGAAATATCCACTCGGTTGAATAAATCAACAAATCATGGGAGTATCGTTAAAATGGCTACTATAACCTAGAGCAACCATTAACACGAAATTTGAATCGAAACCCCATAACCTAAAATCAAATCAATAACTCCGAACAATAGATCATATAATATATAAACGTAGAGGGGTTAAATAAAAACTAGGGTAGCAGTTCAACAAACATTGTCGCGTACACACATTGGATCGTAATGCAGTTGAATTATCATCCCCTAAGTGCAAACCAAACCCCAAGTTGAAATGCAACGCAGTGTACACGACCGAATTGACAAGCATATCAATGGCGAACGTGAAAAAGGGCATTCGCTGTACACGGACAGAAAAAAAATAGTTTAATCCAAATATACCATGAAGCGCGTCTAAAACTTTTGCAATTCGACACAATGCAGCTGGAACGTTTGCATCTTTCTCAACACGTATTGCCTACGAAACCGGTCGTCCTGCTCGTTCATTCATTTGCGCATATTTATAATCACAATACGATTGATAGAAATATTCCATCTCATTTCAATATCGTACGAATTGAGAGAGAGGCTCGAACGCACATAAAGATGACATATTAGCTTAAAGATAAATCCGTTACGTTTACAATTCAGTAAAATGAATCATGAAAATTTTTGTACGTTATGGATATGGTCCTTTAACTACACATTTCGTATAATTAAAAACGTACGAACAGAGCCACATCTCTGTTTAATACTAGTCGTATAATAAGGACATAATATGTAGTCGTTTGTCGTTTCATTGCACTCAATTCGATTTACTTCGTTAAATATGTCTTAGGTGTTGTAATTGTCATTAGATTCACCTTTTTAGTAAGTTAATGATTGAAATAACGCTCGTTTTGTATGAATTTGATTCGTTTTAGGGGAATTAGTCATGTTCTTAATTTAGAACACGCAAGCGAGAAGTATTTAAATCCTATATTTCAATAAGGACTCTACTTGTTAGATGTTTAACAAGTTAGAAATGGTCAGTAAAGTGTACCTGTTTTGGATAATTTCATACATTTTTAAATAATTTTACGCCGTTTTTCATGCATATTTTTTCAAAATAAGGCACTCAAAATATAAAAATTCAATATATACATATACATATATATATATATATATATATATATATATATATATATATATATATATATATATGTCAAATCATAATTTAATTTTGAATGTATTTGTTTTAATAAGATAATTTCAAAAATAATCCTCCATAGAACAATATTATTTTTGTGATTTATTGAGAATTTAAGTAAATGCTTCTTTCTAGAATCAAATATAAATTATTTATAATGTGTACTGTAATAGCTACATAAAACTTGATAAAAAAAATCAATCTTAAACTATTCGCAAACAACTTCTTTTTAATGACCTTAAAAATAGTTCCAACCAGTCTTACTAATAATATATGAATTTTACAAGATTATATCCTGATAATACGGCATTAATACTTCTAGAAATTATAATAATAGACATAATTATACTCGTAGGCCTTTAATTATCATTGAAGATAATTAAAAATGAAATAAATATTTTACTTATCTTTCTTCATAATATTATTAGTGTAAGAATTAGTGAGAAAAATAGTGATCTACAAAAATATAAGGAGTCAATACAAAAAATGTTTAGCCATAAAATCACCAATATATATATATATATATATATATATATATATATATATAATTAAAAAATATTTTTCATATATTTTATCTGTAAATCGTCGTTATACGATATTTCTAACTACCATAAAATCGTTAAATGAAAAGTTACAAAGAAACTGACTTATTGGAAATAATCCCGTCACATTAGACGGCAATTCTAAGAAGTAATTGTAATCAAACTACGTTGATTAATAAATCACTACAACCCCTACCTGTTTTCCACAGAAAAATATCGATACTTATTACAAGTTCACATAATTGTGCATTGTTCAAAGCGAGCCGCATGTAATGAAAGTGTATGCAACGAGAAATAAGTAAATAAATATACAAAAATATAAACTTACATGCAATTAAAAACTTTTCTCATTATACAGATGTTTTTTTTATTTATCTGTAAGTTTATTGAAGTTTAAAATAAAAATATGTACAGACGGACAAATTAATAAAATGTCTTATTAATTTCTCTTCTGGAATCTGTTTTAGTTTGGTTCCTTTTATTTTATTTTTTATAAAAATAGTAATTACAAATACTATATAATTGTATTGAAAAAATAAATCTATTTAAATTTACGTAAAAACACACAATAATAACACAAAAATACGCATGTGCACAATTTCAAAAAGAATTACAAGCATTCACATTGCTAAATAAATACATACATGCATACATATATACATACAATAACGTTTTACAATAATTAATAAACCCAATACGTCAATCCGTGTTCAGAAATAAGTAGAATCGAATAACTCAACGCTACATTATTAAATAAAGATCACGAGATCAATAACAGTGTATTGAGCCATAAATCGTCTCTGTTTTACACATTCTTCGACGAAAACGTTCATTTCCGATTGCAATGATTGAAGCCAGCTTTACGACGAGAATGGGTAGACTTTTATGGGCTCTCTGAGGCCGATAGTATGGCTGGGGTAAGGGCGGAGGACCCTTTGAAACAAAGCCGCCCTCGGTTGACGGACTTAGCCGCGAAACCGACACTTGCATACTTGACCATTTGGTTAGACCGAACCAACGATTTATCATAATATAGAACTTTGCTTTCATATTTATTCATATATATATATATATATATATATATATATATATATATATATATATATATATGTTCTATTAACAAATCAACATGTAAGAAAATCTATCCAATGTCAAAATAAATAATAAAATTAACAAAAGATTCATTACAATCACATATGAAAAAATGATTTAAATTGAGAAAAGTAATCCAAATTCAAACAAAAATCTCTCTCCCTCTCTCTCTCTCCCTATATATATATAAGAGAAAAAGATAGACACCGAAAGAGTAATACTAAAAAGTGAACGTCCTTCAGTAAATACTTAAATATCAGCAGTGATAATTTTATAATACATTTTTAGAAAAGTTATTATTATTTTCAAGACACAAAAAAATGTTTTTATAAATACAATTGATTCGAAGAGCAAACTCGGTAGCAGTAGTTTTAATAAGAAAAACGGTCTGACTTTTTATCGATTTTTATACAAATATATTCTTAAAGACTACGTTAGCATCCATGGAAAATTGATAAAATAGAAGAGTGAAATGGTAAAAACAAATCAATACAAAAACTTTGAAACAATCATCGAAGCGAAGAACATTGCTGAAAAATTCTAAAATTTTTAAATTAGTTCTACTTGTAATTTTATTCTTTTCTTTGTTCCATTCTTTCCTCGCCGCTTTACTGTTTACCCAACCTTAAGATACAATCTTTAACAACAATTTTTTTCAAATCTTTAACACAAAAACTATAAATTGCAGCCAAATTTAACCGTATTTATTCATAAATTTCTTCAAGTTCAATTAATTATTAGTGTCACTAACAATTTCAAATTAATTAATTATTAGTTAATTTAAAATTATTAGTGCCACTTTTTAGTATTTATAGATGTATAATGAAGTTGGTTTGTAGTAAAAAATATATTCTATTTTAAAATAAAAAGTGACAAAATATAATCACAAATAAAAATTTAAAGTACAATTGTGAAAAAAGTGAAAATATATTATTTCGCCTTCTTCTTCTTTTTTAAACTTTTTAAACCAAGAAAAAAATAAAAACAAAAATTGACAAAGATCATTTTTGTAAATATTTAAAATTTTCATTACTTTCAGTTTATGTAACAATATTAAAATGTATGGAATAATTGCAAAGGCTATATTTATTTATATTGTTCACTTTTACTGATTTTTCTTAACTTATTTAACTTTATTGATAAGAAAATTCACATAAAATAAATATCTGACCAGATATTTTAACTGAAAATAAGACTTTTAGTACACGAAAATGTAATTTAAAAATATACACTTCTTTGAAAGACTAAAAGATCACCAACCAGCTTTTTACAATTTTCTAATCGAATTTTTAATACATGAAAAGTTTGCATAAAAAGAACAGGTTTTTTAGATTTCTTTCCTATTAAATATTAAAAAAAAAGAAAAAGAAATTGAAAATTATAAGAAATAAATAAATAATTGAATTCAAAATATGTACTAGAAACGTTTACACTAAATTTCAAACAGATTGCAACTTTTTCAAAAGTTAACAACGTCTAGATTGAAGAGAAAAACTAATTACTATCAATTTACAAATCGAACTGTATTTTATTATTAGATTTTTCTGTAATTTATTAAAGCAAACATTCAGATTAAGTAAAAAGCTACCTACCCCAATATATTTTCAAAAATAAACGAATTTATTACAATATAATAATTAAATGTAAAAAAACAATCAAAGGAATGTTAATTTAAAAAATAACACTCACTTTAATATGATACTGTAGTTATAGTAGTTTAAAAAATCAATTAAAAATATAAAAATAAACTGAAAAAAATATTAAATTACTTTAATAAACAGATAAGCTATGTCAATACCTAAATTTATTATAAAATGAACTGACAAATGATTATCTAAAAAACTGTTTCGACAGGAAAGTTTATTTGCGAGTTAAAAACGTATTTGATTTCATTTCAATGTTTGTTCGACTTTCAAGGACTTGAACCATTAAGAGAATTCAAAACTTTACGAAAAGAAATAACTCGTAAACTTCAGCAAACATACTGACTTGCTATAAGTTATTTTTTGTTGAAAAATAAGAAGTTGTTCAGAAAATTTTAACTTTTCTTCAAGTATAAAGGGAGTTGAAATATAAATGTAGATGGTTGTTAACTTGTTATTAAAAAAAATCTAGTATAAAATATATTAAAATTCTTTACGAATAGAATTATTGTATTCGAAGCTTTTTGCCTGATAATTATTTAATTTTATATAAAAAACAGTTTTAAAAAAAAACGGTCAATATATATCAAGACATGTAAGCATATTCTCGAGCACTACTTCAATGACTTAAAATCAATCTTCATACACTAAAACAAAACTAATTTTCATACAAAATCATTCACATGATTATAAATCCACTTTATCCACTCTATATAGCACATTCTTGTTTCGTTGGAGGATGAAATTCGATCCAATAGCAGAATGCGTTTCAGGCGAGAATGCCGCGCTTGATGAGGGCACAGGTGTGCCGCGAGGCTGCATGCGCCGCCGCAGTCCGCTTAGAATGATTGAACAACCGTGGCAGAGAGGGTGTATAAGGGTGATTGCTATGAAGTTCTGTGACGTATTCTCAAGTTTTAATTGAATGTTACCGATACAAAGACACTGCATGAAATGGATTCAAACAAAAGAAATCATTTATATTATGTTTACTTTATGTAAGCTAAACTTAAGTCGTGGAATAGATTGAAGTATGCATCGGTGTGGGTGTTCGTGTCATTACAAGATGCTATACGGAGAAACACATTTCAGAAACTTGTGGATAAAACTATATATACACACACCACACACACACACATATATATATATATATATATATATATATATATATATATATATATTATTTTTAAATATTTAAAATGAAAGCTTATAAAAAAAAGTACACTTATTTTTTTAACTCATTTAATCCTATTACAAATAATAATGATTGGACATATATTTGTACTACAATATTTAACTTTAATTATTTTAATATTTAACACAGATTCCCCAAAGAATAGAATATTAAATCTACTGCATGCCAAAAATACAACAGAATATTATAGAAAAAAAAATAAACTGTAGAGAAAGAAAAGTCAACAATTATTTTTCCGTATATTTCAGATTTCATATTTTTGAACAGACTCATTAAAATGTATTAAAAAAGTACAGTTGTTGTGTGAGAATCCTGGAAGCCAGGGAGTTCGTTTCTTTTACAATCAGTTTAGAATTTCGTCATCTTTGGTAGATTTCAAACTGAAGACATTAAGTAAATTTAAAAATCTATCTAAAGATGAGAAATATCGAAACCGATTGTAGGAAAAAATAATTTCATATGAGATATCAGGATTCGCGCAGAACAGATATGAATAGCAGTTGCGCAGAAAAAAAAACATAATATACATTAAAAAAATATTTATACAAAACACAATATAATCATGGAAAAATATTACCGTTGTATATTTTTTTCATTTCCGGACATAAAGAAAGATTGATATTTGTGGGATAAAAAAAGAATTCATTTGCGAAAGTGAATTCAGCCACAGTGCCAGAACTGTTTTTGTGATAACAGCGGATGTCGATGTCGGCCATGAACATTGAAAATAGTTTATAGGCCATTACAGATTTCTTCAATAGAACTTTAAATAATAAATAAAGTTTCCATTGCATTGTGATTAAATTGATATTTATAAATAAGCTTTCACTACTGTTTACTCCACATCCCCTTAAAAAAAAAACTATTTTTTCAAATTATTTAATAACTGATTATTGAGTAATCTGATTATTCCTTGTATTCATTCAAATCTGATCAGAGAAATATTTCTCAGTACCTTAACTCTCTAATAATGATAGCATTTCCATCGAAATGCACATAATAATAAACAAAAAAAGCTATTATTAAATATTTATTGAATAATTATATTTAATAATAGCTAATACCATTATTAAATAATTATTTTGATACGAAAAAAAATTGTATGGTTTTTAAAAAAGTCATTTGTGAAATATTTTTTATGTTAAAATCCATTGATATTGGTGATATTTTTTTCTTAACATTCTTTAACAACCCTTCCTGAAAATATTAATATTCACAAATACAAAAACCAAATATTCAATTAAACAAACATGTTAAAATATCATAAATATTTTAGAAATAATAGAAAAAACATTTTTTATCTTTTTTATACACATATTTTAGCTTATTTTTTTCTAAGTTAGACTTCTGGTTTTTTTATTCATCCAATTTGCAGGTCGCAAGTTAATAAGTTAATCCTCTGCGAATAAAGACTTTTCCTAATATGGACTTTTATTTAATTAACGTGATGACTTTCATTTTTGAATATATATATATATATATATATATATATATATATATATATACTCATATATGTATATATATATATATATATAAATTATGATCCTTGAAAAAATAGAATACATGTTTCATTGTAACAAAATTAATTTCTATAAATAGTAATCTTATAAAACCTATTTAACTGGATGTATATTTTTAAATCGTACTTTTAGTTATTTATTCTAATAAAATACTGCTAGAAAAGCATATATGTATATATATATATATATATATATATATATATATATATATATATATGAGTATATATATATATATATATAAATTATGATACTTGAAAAAATAGAATACATGTTTCATTGCAACAAAATTAATTTCTATAAATAGTATTCTTATAAAACCTATTTAACAGGATGTATATTTTTAAATCTTACTTGTAGTTATTTATTCTAATAAAATACTGTAAGAAAAGCATATATATATATATATATATATATATATATATATGTATACATGTGTGTGTGTGTGTGATTGGTTGTGTATGATATCTGCTATTTTATCATTTAAATGTTATAAACTGAAAGTATTAATATAACAAATAACATCTTATTCGACTCATTCGCATGTCTGTTTTCATATCTCTTCTTCTGTTATATACTAGATTGATAGGAAAACAATTTCGGTTTATAATTTCCGATCCCTTTCGACTGTTGCTTATGCATATTTCTATCATTTTCTTTATACTAGCTCTCTAAGAATAATATCATTCCCATAAGAATATCCAATCAATAATCAAAAATAACCAATAATCATCCACTGAACTGTTTTCTGATTTATAAAATGAATGAAAAAAATAATTTGCAAAAACAAAAAGTCGAATTAAAAATAAAATAAAATGCCTTACAAGAAAATGCATACACAAAATTTTAACAATATAAATAGAAAAAAATTCCAAACTACTATTTTAGTATTAAACACTATTTAAAACAAATAAAAAAGTATATAGTTCTAGCTATAAATACATATTAGAAAAATAATACACATGTTCTAAGGAATGTATGAGTATTTTCCGTTCAAAATATAAAACACACATTAAATCATATTTCGTAAGAACATGTATTACTAAAAGTAAAACATTCTTATTGATCTTGCTATGATTTCATTGAAACGAAAGCAATAAAAGATAACATAACGTAATAAAACATTCAAAAACATAAAATCAGTAATGAATAATAAGAAATAAGTAATAGCTACGTGTATATTTATTGTATATATGTACATTTTACATTAATATACACACACATGCGCATATATATATATATATATATATATATATATATATATATGTGAGTACATATTTAAAAAATATATTTATTCCAGTTTCGCACGGTAATAACACTTGACCATTTTATTTTTGTATTATCGGCGTCCGTACAACAAAAGCATTCTTCGGCAACAATAAAATGTCGTTCTCAAATCAGTCATCTTATGTGGCATGCGACTACACGCGCACCTTTTAACAATAGTAAAGATACAATTGTTACAGAATTACATATTCGATCAGTAAATGAACATTTATGTTAAATATAAATTTATGATTCACTGTTTATTATTATTTTCAAGGATTTTTCTGCACATAAATATCAATATAAAACTATATTATATTTTTATATTTCCCTACAGTCATAAAAATATCAAATAGACGTTTTATCTGAGACAATTGAAAATATTATTTTCATTTGTATGCGCAGATATGGTTTATGTACGAATATAGAGATATTTATATAAATATTCGAACTGACAAATGTATTTTTATTCAAATCTGTGAAACGGTCAAACCTGTCAAATGAATAACACACACACACACAGCATCGACAATTCGTTAACTTGACACAGACATTGCGTAGGCGAATAAGAAAAAAAAATCAATACATCCAATCGTAGTTTCGTCAATAAAAACATATATTAATATATAAATTATAATGAGAATCCCCACAATAAAATTAATGCATATAGCAAATAATTTTCCATACAAAGGGTCTACACAACATAACAGACCGCGTGTCTTCTCTATGACCATTGCCGCGTTTCTTGAACGTGATCTTTAAGATGTTACGGACATCAACTTAGCGGCGGCCACTCTCGTCTTCAATCATTCTTTTCTTCGATTTTTCCAACGCTAGCGCTGAGGCTGTTTGAGTTCGCATAATCGACAATTTTGCATTGTTTTCGTCTGTTACGTTATGTGTACGTATGTAGTATATATATATATATATATATATATATATATATATATATATATATATATATATGTATATATATATATACAATCAATATTATCCACAAAAAAAATTCGATGACGTCGACTTATTCATTTGTCATCGAGGTTTTATGATACTCATATATGTTTATCTCATATATAAAACAGCAACGTTGCAATCTGTCTGCGATAATGTTATATAGACACAAATGAGTTTTAAAAAATGTCTATTGTTTTATTTGGTTACATGTAGAGGCTTAGGATTGACAAGTGGGTGAGTGCAGTGAGTATAATTTATTAATTTTCAGAACGGACAAACTTCGTATCAAGTAACAAAAGAGATTTTGGCATTGTGAAATGAGAAACTTATTCATTCAAGTTACTAAATGTTATTTTTCTCAAATTAAACTTCATATGATTTTTTATACATTAATAAATAAATGACTATAATTTATTAAAAACTAAGAAAAACATAAATTGAAAATCAACTACTTTCATAAAAAAATACAGCTAATAACAAAATATCAGTCTAGACCGAGATACTAATTTTATTCATAAAATTTGCCTCAGAACTTTGAATTCTACAAAACATTCCTCTGTGTAAGACCATATTTTCTTACGAAAGAAAAAGACGTTCAGTCGAAAAAAAATGAGCAGTAGTTTACAAGAAGTTGACATTTTAACACTTATTATCCAGCAAGTAATCCCTTTGACAAAAACACAAGAGACACACTTCCTTAATACCTTATTGTGTATTTTAATCCTTTTACCTCGAGCGATGTAAGTATTTAGGTTAAATACTATCCTACTTATATTCGTTTATTTTGTAATCTATATGTGTTGTATGAAGATATAGGTTTTCATAAATAAGTAAATATGTACGATTTTAAATTTCAATTATGGAAGTTTCTATTAAAGAAAGAAAAGTATAGAAAAAGATACTGAAAGTGATTAGTTGCACCTTTTCTTAGAAATATTTTTTTCAAGTAAATTTCTTTAAGCAGTTTGTTTATTTTTAAAGGATTAACAGCTCGTGCTGTGATTTTTAAAGGATTTTATATATTTTTTCTGAAAACTGTGTTAAGTATATTTTCAAAAATTATCACACACAATTAAATCAATGTCAGCTACTTTACAGACATTTTAAGTGAGTTTCTTTATATATTTTTGACAACTCCATCAAAATTTAAGAACAGATTAATATTTAATCCTTAAATGTTTCGAAACACGCTTGACTTTTTTGAAAAAAATGTGTATAAACAAATAAATACAGATAGATTTTATAAATAGTATAAAAAATTACTAAACAATTTACATATTCAAAACCTGTAAATATATTAAAAATAAACATTTACAGAATCAGAAAAAGATAAAAAAACAAGGAGTGTATGTATCTACACAAAAAAATTTAACCAGTAGTATTTTTGAAAATTGCAATGTCTAATATTAACATCGGTAATTTGTTTTAAATATTTATTTTGAATTCAAAGTCACGATACTATAATTACCACTAAACGTTCACTAATATAAAGGGTCAAATATATAAAAAAAAAACGTATGCACGAAAAAAGCATCTAAAATATTTTAGAAATTACAAAAAAAATGTAATTAATTATAAACACACCACACATGAACCATGCCCAATATATCTCTTCAGTGATGCCCAAAATATTTTCAATTCAGAATGTCTAGATGCCTGATATTTTTAAAAGAAATTTTTTAGATAAATTTCTTACACTTATGTACAGATAACCTTCGTATAACCCGATTTCGACATAACGCGTAATTTTACTTCTTGTAAACCTCGGATAACACGAAAGACAAATAACATGACATACTGGAAATCTTCCTTTTTGGACTCTTGGTGAATTTCAAATAAGTAAAAGTGACAGAACTAATTTGATAAACTGGTGATTTCCCGTCTTAATTTTTGTACAAGTTTTATTGTTACAGAATGAAGTTGTTCGAATCATGCATGTTAAGTGGTTCTATGATCTAAGAAGAAAATTAAAAAAATACTTTTCTAATGTTAAAAGTTTCTTGTAAATAAACAAGTTGAAAATTATAATTTAAGCAGGTATTTTTTTCTTTTTTCCGTATATTAAACTATGTGCCAGTCATAAATTATTTAAGCGATCAAGAAAAATTAAAGTGAATTATTGCTAATCAAAATATATATTTTGATAGGAATCAAAATATTAAATTTCTAACAGAACAGTGTGAATTAAATGAAAGTTCTATTTAAGTTGATTAAAAAAATATTACTTAACTTTTATTATTTTCTAAACCTACATGTAATAACCTTATTATCCGTTTAAGAATGTAATTATTTTTTATTTAAAATTTTATTTTTTTAAAAAAAAAAACAAATAAATATAATCTTATAAGACAACAAATATTTATATCAGAAAAAAATCACAGGCAACCCTACAACTACTTACTTAGAATATGTACTGAACTCTCTTCACAGGATATTTAAATTAATAAATTAATAATTTAATTTTCAGACATTGATGAAATACAGCTTGAATACCTGTTGGAAATTAATTATCTATACGTATTTATCATATGTATTACATACAGTGCTATGATCAGAAAAGATTTCATAGAATCATAAAAGACGAAGATATAAATATATGCAAATATAGGTTTTTATATGCATTTGTCGTACACAATGTGTATATATGAGATTATGTGAATGCCATAAGAGAAAATATTTATTTTTGTGTACTGTTTTATATATATATATATATATATATATATATATATATATATATATATATAAATAGATAGATAGATAGATAGTGGCTTATTTAATGAAGAAAAAAAAAAAAAATATTAAAATAAATAAATTATAAAAAGTAGTACTAAGTAAACTAAACTACAATATAAAAAACTGTTATTTAGTTATAATATTGTTGACATGAAAATAAAGAAGATTTATACTTTCTTTATTTTCATGTATAGTTTAAAAAAATATTTTTTAAATGTAACTAATTGATTTTTAACAATTTTTTTTATTAAATTATAAAGTAAATATTTTATGAAAACAATATTAGATAAATATTAAAAATCATTAATAATAAAAACATAAATATTTTTATCTAAACAAACATTACAATTTTTTTCTCTCAGGTTGAAATATGTTTCCTTTCTTTTTTAATACTTCTACACATTTTAAAAAGTTTGTTTGCAAAAATTATCACTTATATAATTTTTTACAGTTAATATAATGATTAACAATAACTTTTATATTTTTTATTTTGAAATTTTAAACTTATTTAAGCATTTTTGTAAGTAAATTTAACTCAAATATCAGAAAATTGTCTTTGTAAAAATTTCGATGGCGATCCTATCATTTTTAGAATGCAGAGAGGAAAAAAATGAATTTTGTAATATTTAAGGCAGTAATTCATTTATGAAACTAAATTTAAGCTCAATATCGATCTATAAACATTTTGTAGCGTTATTTATTTATTTATTGATAAATAAATAAAACCCTATAATAAAACAGTAATTTTAAATCACTGGTCAGTAATCTGAAACATTATTACCTTGACTAAGATCAATTAAAAAATACTAATAATATTTCCAAGTTTATTTATTTAATAAAAGAAAAGATTCGATAATAATTCCTCATAACTTTTAGTATTGTGGTGCTATTTACTTCTATAAATGAATATTTTCTCACTTCACAACACAAAAAAAAATGTTTTTGATCAAAAATATCTTATAATTGATCCTTGATTATTCTTAATGCTTGATGATGCTTGTGTCAATGGAGATTCTATCTTATATAGAACTAAAAGAGATAAAATCTGTTTTTTTCAATAGAAAACCACACTATAGAAAATTTTTATCACCTTATGTATACGAATAAGCAATGATTAAATGTTGAATAAAAAAATATTCAATATTTTTAATCAAAAAAATGTGGTTTGTGAGGTGAATAAAAAATATTTTTTTGAAAATCATAATTTATTCATTTATAATTATTAGATAATTACGTAAAAGAAAAATCTTATTACTATCCAAGTAATCCTCAATCTTATATTTTCTGTATAAATTTTTAGATATCCTTATACAATCCAGATAAGGATAAGAAGCCTTATATGAGCACCTTATATATATATATATATATATATATATATATATATATATATATATATATATATATTAATCTTATAATGCATATGAAGTGACTTTATATTATACTTATACGGTAAAGAAGGTCACATTTTATAGGCTTAAAGACCATATATAGATGATAGTGACCATCACCCTCACCTTATATAAACCATATATGTTTTGAATAAGGTTTGTATAAGATCAATTTATATGTTCTTTATACGGTTCATATCAGGTTAAGGTATACTAGGATAATGAATAGAGTTTTATTAAAAATGGCAATCTCTAACTCAGAATTAATAAAAGTCAACATTTCTAACAGGAAAACAAACTATATTTAATTATACACAAACGCATTTTTATCAAACTCGATACTAACAATTAATTTTAATAAATGTCAATCTCTAAATTATTCTCATGAACTCTTCTATAGATTTGGATTTTATATTTACAAAATAGATATTTCTAATAATTCATTTATGAATAATAAATCCTGTGTGAACTTTGAATAAATTTTACATTTGCTGTTTTTTCAAAAACAATGATGACGGTGACTTCTCTTAAAAAATAACAGATTATTTTACAAAACAGTTAATGAATAAAAGATACTTTTGACGGTATTAAGAGACATTTAAAGTGATTATTCTTTGAAAATTTTACACGAATGAATATTTTCAATTTATTCGATTTATATGACAGAAACAGTGATTAATTCTATTTGATAATAATTCCATGTTTCCAGAAAAGAACGATTTTAAATTTCCCGTTACTTGTAAATCATGTTACAAAGAGATTCAACTCTACTGATAAATCAAACGAGTATTATCAATAATAAACAGCGTTAGTGATAATTTATCTCGATATGAAACGATTTCAGATACATTGCTATCGACATCAAAATGTTATGAAATTTTATCAAGTTCCACCATATAATCCTTTCAATGTATCCGTCCGACACTAAAAGTAATGTTCAGGTGTTTGCATGAACGCGCGCGCGCTTCCACGTACATATATCTATCTATTCATCTATATTCTTGTCTAATATCTCTACGTACTTGCGCGTGTACAAGTTTATGTGTGTCTCAGCGACGTGGTATGTAGATTTATGAGCACGCGGCCACTACAGGGGGTCGATAGCGCGGCACTTTGTGACCTCCGCGCGGCCAACGTCGAGCGACACACATCGGTGGACATACAGCCTATGGAAATTTGTGTCCAGCAGCGGGATTCCGTCATTTAGGTGATTTATGGACGTGGGGGGTAACAAACCTGTAGGTCGTTGGTTCGATATCAACTAGCCGATATTAGAGATAATACGTTTAATCTGTGCATCTATCTATCTTTCGGATGAATATTCAACTAAACTTCCAACCATCATATCAATCTTTCTCCTTTATTTAATACACACACATACATACACACACACATATATATATATATATATATATATATATATATATATATATATATATATATATATATATATATATATATATAAATGTCTATTTAATTCTAAAAATATCCACTTTTAACAACAAGCATTTGTGTGCTAATATTCGCTTCAATAAATTCTAATTTGTTTTTATTTAGTATATATATATATATATATACTTTTAAATAATAAATACTTTTAAAATAAAACAATTAATATATTCAAGTGAAATTTAAATCTTATTTTATATTCATTTTTAAATATTAAGTAATTTTCTGATAAGAATTTTAATAAAAAAATTAAAAATAATCGGAAATTGAAATGAATACAATACTAGCATAAAATTATTTTTTTTAGAAATTTTTCTTTTTAATTTATATAGTCACAAAAAGGTACCTGATTTAAAGATTGATTTTTGTCACTATATTGATTACTAGACTTCCTACAAGTAATATCTCTCACATAAAGAAAATTATATTCGGTAGACTTGTTTAAAATTAATAAATATGAAAACAGTATCTCGCAGTAACAGCAATGCGGTATGCCAACTAAAAAAAAGGTGCACGTACGTTATTACTTCACATTTATACCCTTCACAATACGTTTCATTTCGGTCTTCTGCAATAATTTTCGACAAAATATTTTTAAAACAATATGTTGTATGTCACAAATACAAAAATACATGTGATATTTCTATAAGAATTTAAAATTATTTTATTTAAGAATATTAGAAGACTCGAAATACTAAAAAATAGAAATATATCTTTAAAAAATCATTTTTTAGAAATGTTTACAAATTATTTGTTAAAATTTAAAATTAAATTATTAAATTTACTAATATTTATACCACATACACATGATTTCATTTTTTTAAAGATTCAAATATGCAAAAATTTTCTCAAAAAATATATTTTATAATAATTAATATTTTCCTCGGAATGAAAATCAATACTAAAGTACAAAAATGCATGCAGTATTTTAATTTCTCATTATAAACTAATAACTTATTCTCTTTCGCAAATTAATTTTTAATAGTATTAAAAATTAATATTAATTAGTTTCTTAGTTGTTTGGTTTTTAATAGTATTAGAAATCATTTTTGTCCACTCCAAAGTTGTGATAGCTAATATTAATACAATTATAACAGAAAATATAAATAGAAAAGTGTATATAAATAGATCTAAATAGACATATAAATAGAAATAAAAATATAAATAGAAATAGATAATATCTTTAATAAACTTCTGTTCGAGTAAATAAAATTTAATAACTCGACAATTGATTTCTCCAGATATTTTTTTATTCTAAATATCAAGTTCAATTCAATAAAAGAACAAATAAACTAACTCGACAAAATTAAATATATTTTATTCAAGATTTATACTATTTTATCTAATAAACTTTTCTAAAAATCTAAATATTCCCTTATTAATTTTCAATTTTAAATAAAGTAGCTTTACTTCAAAACCTATGGAAAAATTTAAATATAAAAAAAGATTTTCTATAAACAAAACTGTTATAATTCAATAGTTTTTATTTCATTTCAATTAAATTCGTTTTCATAACATTTTATTTAAGAAAATTAAGATATTTCCTTAATATTTTCTTTTCTTGATATATATTATCAATAGTTATTTCATTAAATTTCTCGAAAATATTTTAGAATTCTTGTCATTTAAGAATGATTTGAATTTTTGTTAACTTTTGAATTTTTGAACTGAGTTTAAAAATATCGTCAAAGTTTCTAATAAAGTCATTACAAGTAATAGAAATACAAGAAGATAAAACAATAAGAAAACATCTTACATATTCCTTGAATATAAATAAATAATTATTAAATTCAGACAAAATGTTTAGAACTTTACTAAGTATTTAACATATATATATATATATAAGAAATACATCTTTTAAGAATCGACCTCATCTGACACTTAATAAAAAAATACCCGCACATTTTTTCCCATCGGCCGAACAAAGAGAAACTATTATCTATTGTGCAATGATGAAATTCAGTAAAATTAGTAAATAAACAATGCGTGCACGTCAAAAGTCTGCGTAACACAGCAGGATCTATTAGGAAAAGCATAGATAATATCATAGGTGAGAACCACTACACCTACTGTTCTAATTATACAGACACTAACGAGTCTAATTAGTGACTAAACTAAACATAACGAAATTCAAATAAAACATGAATAACTAGCCGGTGTAAGTACAACAACCTGTGTGGTCAAATAAATACATACACACCCACACATATTTGTTTGTGTGTGTATATATATATATATATATATATATATATATATATATATTATTATTACTCACAATCAAATAAAGCCTTGCTCATTAATTTTATCAAGATAAATATACTATTGTAAACAATTTACAATTAAATCGAAAAATAAATAAAACTTTGAACTATTTAGTTGGTTCCAGAAAGAGTAAGCAAATATTGTAAAAAATACTTTCATTCTTTATTGGTTAACTAGTATATAGTCCATCAAATTTGATGGAAAAATAGAAAGAAAAATAGAAAAAAACCGTTTATTGGTTTTTACATCATAATATATTTAAACATAAAAAATATCTAAGAACGACACTTAACAAATTAAACTTGAAACCTATCCATTGTGAATATTTTCTTATACACCACATTCTCTAGATGACAGCAGACGGCCGTGTTACGGACAAAGTGACGAGAAATGTAGGTTTTTATTATTAAGAAAATTGGATATTAATATCTGTTTTTAATCTTAAACTAGTTATACTATTCCGTTTTTAAAATAAATCTATTTATTTTATTAATAATACAATAAAACTTTAAATAACTCCTACAGAATTCAATTCTTTAATGTTTATAATTCTGAGATAATGTAAAATATTAAATGAAAATTTTTGAAAAAAATTTGGTGTTTTTATATATTTTTTTAAGATAAGAAAATATATTAAAAAATTGAATTAAAAGAAAACAATTAGGTATTAATATTAAACACTCACCTATAAGGATTACTCAAGTTGAATGTTGTTTGTTGAATATCTGAATCCAAAATTCTGTTACTGCATTTATCTAGAAAAAATAGAATAATATAATAAGTTTTGATTTTAATAGAACTGACAGCTGATAAATAATTTATGTCATTAGAATTTATTCAAGACAAATCTTATCAAAAAAAATTCTAAGTAAACAATGAGTATTTTAAAAAGAAAATAATAGAATAATAGAAAATTTAATAGAAAATTTAATAAAAAAATAATATAAAATAATATTTTTTTAAAGAAAACTCGTTTTTTTAAAAGAATAATCAATTTTCAAAATGTTAAAAAATATAATCATCTTTTATTGAATATAAATAATAAATATTTAAATAGTAGAATTAATATTCATAAAGATAAAAAATTACATACTACAAAAATATATAAGAAAGAAGAATGAAGTATCAAAAAGTTAATTAAATTTTGTAAGAATCTAATTTTCAATTCTAGTTGTAATTTTTTAAAAGTAAAATAATAAAGTGTATATAATTTTGTAAAAATCTAATCTTCTATTCTAATTCTAACATTTTAAAAATATAGTAACAAGAAATTAATCTAATATTGAAACGATTTATTTCATCTACTACAAGAATTATAAAAACCCAATACTTTTTTTAATCCATTATGGAATTTATTATATGAATATCTGTCGAATTTAACTGCATTTCATTACATTATTTCTTGGTAAAGTTTATCTAAAAATTGGAAAGTAAAAGAAATATTTTTATAACTAGTTATTGAATATAAATTTTATATTCGATCTACATAAATAACAACAAATAAAATTTGAAAAATCCATTATGATTAAGACAATTTATTTTCAAAGAAGACTGCAAGAAGATACCAAAATAATCAATTTTAAATAGCAGCACAGCATACAATATGAGATGTTTTTCTTCATAACGACATATTGATTCATAACTATAATATATATATATATATATATATATATATATATATATATATATATATATATATATGTCGGTTTGTAATACAGGATGCGCCAATCTTTAAAACATGACTTTCCGTTATTAGTGTCTATATAAACAATTTACATTCTTCTATTCTACCGAACTAAACAGCTGAAGATATAAGTAAATAAGTGATATAAAAAAATGTATCAATCATTTATCAACATTACACATACAATATAATAACAGTATAATATATCCCAATTTGAAAAAGCACTATTCAAAATACGAGACACTACTATTATTCAACGTAATTATATCAACGAAAAGTAAGCTTGCAAAATTTTGCAGCTGTCAAATTATATGTAATTTTAAAGACTGGAATTCATTTTCAAATTTATTGAACACAAATTTATATCAATACATACATACATATATACATACACACACAATGGATATACTTTTAACGGTACTTATAATTATTTAACAGTTATATGAAATTTCGGATAATTTTTTTTAAAAGAAAACAGCAAAAAATAATACTATATGCATACATGCATGCATACATATATATATATATATATATATATATATATATATATATATATATATATATATAAATCGATGCTATTGTAGTCAAAACTTGAATCACCATGCTGTGAATTCGCTTTGGCTAACAAAAAGGTGTCAAAATCATTCCAAAGTAACAAGTAAGTAAGAAAGAAAAAAAACATTTAATTTACTCCCTAGTCAAATTCAAATTAACTAATATCTGAATACAGTGTGTATGTATTTAAAACCCGAATAAACGAGCCCATAGAGGCACAAATGTGTGTGGTTTCAAAGGTGAGAATATTAAAAGATCCGATATTAGTGAAAAAAAATGTATAAACGCTGAACCGACAGGCAGCCTCATTTGTAAAATTGTAACACTTTTGTATAAACACGCAATAAATAACTCAACAGTGTCAGCGTAGGGTCAAATTGTTAACCCTCTACCTGTTACAAAACGCAGATAGTGAAAATATTCTATTCTTATTATTTTTCGATTGTATTATTATATCCTAGTATATATTTATATATATATATATATATATATATATATATATATATATAAATTTTAACTATACACTGTTATTTTTAATTTATATGTATATTACATTTTTAATAAAAAATAATTATACATAAAATAAATTCTTTATTAATTTTTATATATTTTAAAATTTTCTTTTTTGACAAAGTTTAATTTTTATTTCAGATTAAAAATGTATTAGACATGAAATTTATTAAAAAAATATTTCATGCTAATTAATCAATATAACTCATAAAATTAATCAATAGTTTTTAAAAATTAACTTTATTCGTCTCAGGAAAATGTGAGTATAATTAGAGACACAATTTTAGTTACGGTTTTATATGACACTACTAACTGAAATTTATATTTATATTTATTATTTATAAAAATAATATATTATTATAATATATATAATATATTAAATATAATATAAATATATTATTTATATTTTAATTTATATTTATTAGCCATGTTTGCTGTATTTTCAGTTTTTAAAACCATCCTCTACTATAAAAACCTATAAGAAATATTTTTTATAGAGTTCCACATCTAGAATAATCGTATTTAATTAATGACAGTGTTTAATATTTATGTAGTTAATAAATAAATAGCAAAATTACTCGTTTTTAATCAAATCTCGGAATTGAAAACAGAAACATACATAAAAAGGAACTAAAACAGGAATATAGAACTGATTTATCAATTTCAGAAGATAAAGAGAATGCTATATATAATAGTTTAACGCATATAAAATGCAAAAATATTTACACACACTTATATTTAAGAATTTATAATGTTTAATGAAAATTACTAATCAAAATGTTGAAACATGTTTGAGTCAAAAAATATGCGTTTATACATATTATACTGTCCAAATTACATAAAATATTCATCTATATTTTTATAAATTATTCCAGTGCAAAAACATATCAAAATTTAATAAACTGTTCATAAAAATCAAAATAAATAACACAAAAAGTAATATTATTTTTCATCAAAATCTCATGTATATCTAATCCACAATTTTTAAAATCTGCAAAGGATAACAGAACAATTTTTACAGTGTATCCAATATGAAAAATTGATCTCATATGTCATACAAAACTGAATTTTCATAAACTAGTTGAATATAAGAAATGATCTCATTCTGTAACAATATATATATCTCGCTCTAATTCAACGTTATCCTTCAGAATTTATCATTTTCTACAATTCACCAGACATGCAGAAGATTCCTGCTGCGTCAAGTCTAATTTTGATGGATTTATGAGCTGTTTCGTCGCACTTTGTTTGCTGAATTTTTGTGAATAAGATAAAAATAAATGAATTTATTCACTAATTAATATCATATCATATATATATATATATATATATATATATATATATATATATATAAAGGATATCAAAATATCATCTACATTATTTAGAGCAAGGCTGGATTGATTAAAAAAATAAATTAAAAAAATCGAAATGTATAAAATACAAACAAAATATAAAAATATATAAAAATGTTATTAAATTAATTTCATTTAAATGTGATTAAATTTTATTCGAATCATTATTCAAATAATATAAACAGGTAACTTCTATAGAATTGATAAAATGATATAGAAATGTCGAATTGTTTTCATTTTTAATGTTGCTTATTATTTTATTGTTGACATAACTATTAAATTCTTTTTTCTACAATCAATTTTGTGATTTTCACATTCCCTAATTATCTGAAGGTGACGAAATTCGAAACTTGTAAGTAAAAAAATAACAATGACTTCAACGAGAAAATAAAAATAGAATAAGGAAATATTATCTTAATAAACATATAATAGTATTATTTTTGAAACCTTTTAGTAAAAATAAAAATTAATTATTCGTTGAAAAGTTTTATTAAACACTAATGTTGTCTACATTTATGAAAGTAGTTAGAATAATATATAATTCCTTTTTGTTATCACAAGCTTTTTATAATCCCATATATTTTCTGTTATTGATATGTGATTTATTTATATAAATAAAATAGATTTCATCAAATAAAAAAATTACATTCACATATAATAGAATATCTCATATTTATGTAGTCTACTGAATGGATTTATAACTAAATGTCGTACTTTAATTAAAAAAAAATTAACATTAACGTCGATTCGATTTATTACCACATTGTGTTTTACTAAATATAGTAAATGTCAAGCGATATAAGGCGGATTAAACCATTTATTCCTAACAGGCATAGGCAGTAAAATCTGATCGGATTTAAATTGATGAGATCCAATAAAAGTCATATAAATTCAAATTGAACTTCTAATTGATTCTGATTTATTAGATGATTCTCTGCTACTTCTGTTCGAATTAATCAATTTGTTAGATCGTCAAATCGACAAGTAAACATGAAATTCATATAGAATAATGATTTAGATTAATTAGTTATTACAGAAATGAATCATTTCTTTACCTCAACCAAATTTCAGAAATATATAACATTTTTTGTTATTATAAGACTGTTACAGTTGAATTCAACGTCTGTGTATTAAAATATTAATGACTTTTAAGACAAAAAATCAAAATTAAATATGAAATACATATAATAATTGAGATTAATTAATTATAGAATTGATTTTTTTTTTACTCCTGCTAAATTTCAGAAATATATAGCAATTTTTGGCATTATAAGATTCTTCTTCTTAAATTACATGTTTGTGTATTAAAATATCAATGACTGTCACACATTAAAATCAAAATTAAACATAAAATATTGATTGAGACTAATTATAAATTATAGAATTGAATTATCTCTTTACTTCAGCCAAATTCCAGAAATATTTAGCAAATTTTTATTATTATAAAATTATTACTGTTGAATTTAATTTCTGTTTATTAAAATATTGATGACTGACATACAAACAATCAAGACTAAACATGAACTACATATAAAATAATGATATTAATTAATTGATTGTTATAGAATTGAATTATCACTTTACTCCAGACAAATATCAGAAATATTTAGCATTTTTTTCATTATCATTCTTACTGTTGAATTAAATTCATATTTTTTTAAATATCATTAACTGACTTTCAAAAGATCAGGATTAAACATGAAATACATAAAAGGTAATTACTTTGATTAATGAATTATAATGTAATTGGATCATATCTACTACAGCCAGGTTTTATTTTTAAAATTTCAGAAATATGTATTTTTTCATTAATACTGCTGGAATCAATTTTTATTTTCTTAAAACAATCAATGATTGTCTAATAAAAAAATTGAGATATAATTTTATTGAGTCTATATTTCAACTTAATTACATATTCAACGTGTTTTATACAAAAATTATGTAAAAGATATTGCTAGAATCAGTTTGATAGGCACAAATTATCAAAAAAGTTTAATTTGATTTTTGATTTACTTGAAAATTATAAAGCTAGATCCTGGATTTAGTAAAAATATATCTCTTCAAGCTCGTTCTGTCATGAGAAGCTTCTCAAAACTTTTTCCAAAGTGAATCGCTTTACTGATTTATTTGTTATAATAATTCTAAATTCTCAATTTTCAATAATTTTGTAATTTCCATAAAGAGAATCGTATGTATAAAAATTTAATAATTTTCTATATATTTTCTAGCAATCCTTACATGAAATAAACCTCAGAGTAGACTATGCTGCTCTTTCAAATGAGTATTAATTTAATTAAAATTATAACATTGATAAGATTCTATGGATATATGAAAGTACTGAATTGTTGAACGTGAATTGAGTTTTATACAAATATCTAATATACATCTTAATAAACAAAAATATTATTCAATTATATATGAATAGATAATAGCCTGATTATTGAATGATTGTTTATTAGTTGATAAGAATGAAATGTAAGATTTTGATTTGTGAAATAATTTTTCACTTTTTATTAGAAAATTTTAAATTTACCAATTGCCAATATATATTAAAAGATGATAAATAAAAATCAGTTCTTTTTTGATTGAGTTTAAAAAATAAATAAACAGAAGATAAAATATATCAAGCATCAAAATAAATGATGTGAATAATTACATATATTATAACAGGAACTGTGAGAGCATGTATAAATACAAAATAATCGAAAAATATGTCTATTTGTATTCGAGTACAACATAAAATATACGACTGAATCATTAACAAACGGGCCATAACGTATAATCGAATTAGAATTTAATTGAAGTATAATATAATGTGAGCTGCCATTTTCAGATAAAATTGTTGTCAAAACGGTCTTACGATATAAACATTCGTTCACACACAAGACTTCCATTCAGCTTACGTAATTTTCACATGTCATATATTTTCTGTTCAGTGTTGAGCTGAGCTACAAATAAATGGAGCAATAAAATAAAATCCATTAATTTAGTACAAGTGAATACGTTCTACGAATATAAAGTGAATGACAGTCACAGGATAGTACTTGAAACAGCAATATATCAGACTTGAAATATTTTCAGTGATATGTTTTAAATTATGGTTAAGAAGATTAATGAATTGATTATGAAAATTAATTAATACAACCTTGATTAAAATATGTTTTTTGATAACGCATCAAGTTTAGTTTGAGGTCGTATGGATTTATTTTAACGGTTAAATTGTAAATCAAAACTTACAATTTAAAATAAATAATATATTTCTATGATTAATAATTTAAAATATTATACAAGTCCACACACTTATTTACTACATGGCTATTTATTTTTATTATTATTATTATTCTAAAATAAAACATTTACAGACATGAGACTCTTTTTATAAATTCGAAATTAAATTAGAGAACTTCATTTATCTTTCAAGACACTATATAGGAAAAGTGGTTCTTGACCACATAATGACAAATATAATAATTGGATATTAGATTAAAATTTGCTAAAGAAAAGGTAATATTAATATAAGCATAAAGAATCAAATTAACATCAAAAAAGAGATCATAATAAAAATACTCTTGTCTATATGGTATAATATTTCCTGTGTTATTAAATCATAAAGCAATCAAATGATAAATAAAAATGTATTATCCACAAATTAAACTCAAAAATGCAATAGAAAAAATAACAAGCAAATAAAATGATGACAAACATCCCAACTATAATAAATGTGTACGCATAGCACTTCTAACAATATTCCGAGTAGAATAAAAATCAAATATAAATAAAAAAGAGAACAAACACAATTGATTTTTTGACGGCAATATATAATGTTAGAAATGAAAACACAAAGAAAATATTGTAATAATTTATTACGTCGGCTTGTAGTCAGCTGCATTCAAGTACAACGACTGCGAATTTTCTCTGTTCCTAATGTTTTTTCCTGTGACGAAAAACCACGAGCCGGTCAATGAAAATAATGATGTCATTTATCTGAATCCGAGTGAAAAGATATATATGATGTTGGTGTATTATGTTTCGAAGCAATTTCGGAAATTGAGAAACTGTGTTTTGAAAAATCGGTTTTTAAATATAGTTTCACTTGGCTGTATATATTTTAATCATTCTTTTCAAACTGAATGAGAACATATGGTGCTTTCATGATATTACCAGAAGATCTTTATTAAAGTTTAATTTATATACTAAACCATCTTTTTAATTATATTAAAAGACAGTTATTTATTTTTTTATTCTTAAATAATAAATATTATAATAGTTTTTCTAAGGAAAAATTATTGAAAACTAGTTCAATTGCAATTTAGAAACTGACTTTTCATTAAATTGAAATTTCATTACATATAAACTAAGCTTAGCACAAATTACACCTGAAAATTTTGAATTAAATTTAAGATTACATCTACTGAGAACTACAATTAAGATAAAATATTGTGTAATAATATATAATAATTTAATATATTCGATTTTTTTAATCGATAAAAATTATTGATAAAAAATCGTTATTTTAATTATATATATAGTGATTCAATTTAGCCTCCCACATGGAAGTATTAAAAGGGGATGCAAAGTTAAGAAAAGTCATGTTGTATTTTATTTAGTATTTTAATTGAATTCAATAATAAAATACTAGATAGAAGATAATATGTTTTTTTTTAATTTTTGCATTTTTTAATACTTTCGTGTGGAAGCCTAAGTTGATTTATTATTATATATATATATACACTTTAATGTAACTACATAAATGACTATATTTAATGTTTAAATTTTTTCGTTGTATGATTCAGTAAGTACTATCTATCACACTTTTTTAAATTATTCAACAAAAAAATGATATAAGACAGTCACTAGAAACTTTTATATCCTTATATATATATATATATATATATATATATATATATATATATATATATATATATATATATATACATAGATATACATATACTTGTTTGTGTTGATGCAGAATTATGTAGGTCCATACCATCTAACACCTAGGATGTGGCATGTTGTCGACAAGTAAAAATTACCATTGCTAACGAACACATATTTTGACAAATGCGTCTCTCCTTATATGACGGCTGTTCGCTTCTTTGATGATTGTTAACCGAAAATTGAATATTATCTTTTATACGACGGAGGACTACAAAAAATATCTATCTATCTATCTATATATATATATATATATATATATATATGAATTAATACATACAAAGTTAGTGGGATCCCTACGGGCAGTTTAATTAAAAAAATAAAATTAAATAAAAATGTGGCGAAGGTGTTATTTGGACACTTTTATGAATAGCCGATGTTTATTTTTAACGGTAGGTGAGTTTAGATGAATTACTGATTTTTAAAAATATAATAGATTGCTGAATATTATATGTAAATATTCATACAAACACACATATTTATATATACATATATATATGTGTGTGCGTGTGTGTGTATGTATGTGTCTTGAAAACTGTAGAGATTAATACAAATGTGGGTTTTTCTTTTGTGTCGAACATAATTACTTAACTCGACATCATTATTTATTTTCAAAGTTATGTAGTCATTCTGGCGACATCCGTAAACTGTAATATTCTTTTTCTAAAAAAAATATAATTAACTACACTCTTTGAACACAATGTCTTTGTTTTAAATTGAAAATGCTTTTTATTTTTGTAATTTAAATATTTATTAAGATAATTATTTTCATCTAGAACGCATTCTTTAAATGTAGAAAATGTTGGTTTACAAATATCTAGTTTCTTTAATTGTTTTTCTAACTTTATATTTTGATAATGCAATTCATTATGGTTGTATTTACTTATATAGACTTTTTAAATTTTGTTTAAATGGAATTTTAATTTAAATTAAGTATTTGAGTGTTATCAAGGCATGCTTCTTGTGGATTATCTTTCAGATAAAATCATAACAATACAACAGCATTATATCAAACTCTGCACTAAAATATTAAGTTAAGCACTGATCGAAAAACAACCCGAAAAGTTTCAAAGTTGATCTTTGTTACTGTATGAAAATCGAGACTACATATCACTGGCTAAACAAAGAGTAATGATTGATTTAACATAAAAATTGTAGTCTGAATCTTATTTAATGGAATAATCCTCCATCAATTTTCTT